>JANAVB010004998.1:14609082-14774082 GCA_029216955.1 Iris pallida | reverse complement strand
GACAGTGCGTCCCTCCCGCTGATTGCGGTTTCTTTTCCCCCCTACGGTTTTCAAATTTTGAACTTTCAAAATTTGAAAAAAAAAACCCTCCCTGGCTTAGTGCCCTCACGCACCCCACCCCCCCAAGGGCCGAGCGCCCACACCCGTCCATCACTTCTCAAACTTTGAAATTTTTACAAATTTCTAAAGTTACTTTTATGTATTTTCTTCTTTGTCCTCCAGGACTTTTTTGTGTGTTTTGGTCCTGGCACGTGTACTGCTCGTCAAGAGCTTCTTTTATAATTCAATAAAATATTGTTTGAAATATATATATATATATATATATATATATATATATATATATATATATGTGTGTGTGTGTGTGTGTGTGTGTGTGTGTGTGTGTATGTGTGTGTGTGTGTATATATATATATATATATATATATATATATATATATATATATATATATATATATATATATATATATATATATATATATATCAAAATTCTCTTTGGGTGTCCTTCATGCGTGCCAAATACTTCTCTGGCATATCCCCTTCCCATGCCAATGCTTCTGCTCTATCTTCTCACATTTGGAAAAGAATTTTGAAGGGTCGTGATGTCGGGGACATCCATATTGAGACTCAGGAAGACTCTGAGAACTATGTCTGGGCCCCAGGTATTGCGGGCAGATTTTCCATTTCCTCAGCTTGGAATTGCACGAGAGTTCGGAATGATACAGATGATAGGTTCAAAAATATCTGGAGTTCCTGTATTCCCGCAAAATGGTCAATTCTATTATGGCGTATTTTACTGCATAAGCTTCCTATTGATGATGTGATTCAACATAATGGGTTCCATCTTGCTTCTTCCTGTCATTGTTGTCTGGTTTCTAATCAGGAGACTACTAATCACATTATTTCATAAGGCTATTTGGCGCAGGCTGTTTGGGACTACTTCTATGTTATGTTTGATATGCCTACTGCTCGGAAGACAATTGATCAACGGTTCCAGATGATGTGGACTAGTCGGAAAAAAATATGCCAAACAAATCACAGCTGCTGCTATTTGTTGGGTTCTTTGGAAGAACCGTAACAAATGGCATTATGAAGGGTACAAGTATGGGGAAGAACAACTGATATTTGAAGCAAGGCACCAAATTAAAAAGTTATGGCTCGGTGCAATCATACGAAGATGCAAGTAGGTTTTGAGTAAGTTGTTGATGTATCCTCAAACTGACATTTTGATGTAACCTGAGTTGGTACTCATATGATAAAGATCAATAAAATCTAGTGTTCCCGTATATATATATATATATATATATATATATATATATATATATATATATATATATATATATTCTGAACCGTGTTGTGGTTAGGATTTTATTTAATTAATTTAATTAGTTGTATCATGTACCATTTAACATGTCATTAGTCATGTGGTTAAAAGCATGCTTAAGCTTAGGGTTTCTTTGAGTCAACCCAACCCCTATATATATTCTCTTCCTCACTCTCTCTCCTCATTCACTCTTCTCATTTACTTTCCTCAACCACCATCCTTAGGCAAGTACATCTTACACCAAATGGAGAGATTATTGCATTTTCATTTCTTGATTTTTCTTTGATATTATTTAT
The DNA here is from genome assembly GCA_029216955.1 of Iris pallida. NCBI lineage: Eukaryota > Viridiplantae > Streptophyta > Magnoliopsida > Asparagales > Iridaceae > Iris > Iris pallida. Next base: position 14,772,465 of record JANAVB010004998.1, on the reverse strand, counting down.
CTATATTGTTCTTCTCTTCATTCTCTACAAGTTTAGTTCTTGGAGTTTTTGATTTTAATGGCTAGTTTGGTGTAGATCTAAGTTTCTAAAACTAGGGTTCTATGGGTTTCTATGGTTTTGATCTATCAAACTTGGTTGTTCTCGAAAACTAATGGTCCTATGTTGTAGGAAATTCAATTCTATCCAATTTTGACCTTTGAAAAGTTAGATTTCGACTTGATTTGAGGAAGTTATGGCCAAAACAATTTTGGTCAAACTTCTATGTTCATCTGTCCTGGTTTTGGCAGGGACGATGAATAGTGCCGCATAGTGCCGAGCCGCATAAGGATGATGCATAGTGCTGTATAGTGCCGAGCCGCATAAGGATGATGCATAGTGCCGCATAGTGCCGAGCCGCATAAGGATGATGTATAGTGCTGCATAGTGCCGAGCCGCATAAGGATGATGCATAGTACCGCATAGTGCCGAGCCGCATAAGAATGATGCATGGTGCCGCATAGTGCCGAGCCGCATAAGGATGATGCATAGTGCTGCATAGTGCCGCATAGTACCGAGCCGCATAAGGATGCTACATAGTGCCGCATAGTGCTGAATAGTGCCGCATAGTACATATTTTGGCTGTTTTTGGCTATTTTAAGTCCTATTTGGCTGAATTATGGCCAGAATTTCTCCAAACTTCCAACATGAAAGTTGTAGATCTTTATCTTGGCTTCAAGGACCTTCATGTCTTACTTTAACCAGAATTCATATGTGACTTTTATGTCACGAGGGGTCCACGTGACTTCCTGACTTGACCATGTTCTTGATCTGATTACCTGTATACGTGCTGGTACCTATTCTAAGTGTGTATTGAGATACAATATTAGTATGCACTGCGGTGCTATTTATTGAGTGCACTGAGGTGTGACTCTACGTGCTAAGTGATCATTCATGTTATATGTCAATACATGTATACCTTCCAGCAAGTCATGGTAATTGGTTAGTAATAGCGTCGTGGTAAAATGATTGTTGTTTGATGCATTACACTAAGCAAGGATCTAGATTGAGCTGATGTGGATTCAAACTTAGGGTACGCGTACTATGGTACGACATATAGGAGGATGACCATGTGACTACGACATGTAATTTCATTATCAAGATAGGGTTAATCTAAGCAACTTAAATTGGTAGAAGCATTGGGAAGGAACAGAATCTCGAGATCGTACATCACCAGTCGCCCTGGGTTCCATCCTGGCACGTCGGGTTGGCTACCTCGGATACTGTATAGTCATCCGCACTAGTGGAGTGCAGTATCTGATTTGTGACTGCCGAGCCAGCTCTTCCTATAGGAGAGCTGGAACCGTTACTGCTTATTCTAGCGCGGTGGCCTTTCGAGGGACCGGTGCATTTCGTGCTTGCTTGTATATAATGGTTTGGCTAGTCCTGCTGGAATGCGATACGATCTGAGGATTCCTATATATTTATATATTGCATTACTGGGATAACCCAGGCAAATCATAGAAAGCCGTAGGATTGATTGGCCGCTTGTAAGCTGACTTATTTGTGATATGTTTTCTTCTGTTAGCTACCGAGGAACATGGACTATCGTGGTACGTGGTCCAACTCATGTCCTTGTTTGGTTGTTGGGTTGGACTATTGTGCTGCGATAGGCTATGGACCAAAGTCGCGATCAGAATCCCTTTTTACCTGCCCATGGTTATAGGATATATCTTATCTCGGCACGATATTGGCACCGTTTGTCCTTGTTTGGTTGTAAGGGTGTCGTATTGTCTCGATGATATGGTATAAGCTATAACTCGTGAATCAGGTCTTATTTAACTCGTTGGATTTATCTCACTCTTTTGTGCTCCCTTGTGGTACTTGCTATTCGGGGCCTGACCCCGCTGGTTTTGTTTGGCCAGATCTCATAGCAGCTCCAATATATATATATATATATATATATATATATATATATATATATATATATATATATATATATATATATATTACTTGAATGACTGAAATTAGATCCATACATGAGTGTTAGATTTTGTATGTAACCTAAGGAGTACTAGGATAGATTAGGATCGACCCAATTAGCCCAGTTTAGCCGAGTTAACTGGCAAGTTGACCAAGTTGACAAAAGTCAACTTTGGGTCAAAATTGATCCAAATCAACTCAAACGGACTTAGAATGACTTGAAAACTTATGTATGACTAAAAATTAGTAAATGGACTAGTTGACTTAGAGTTGACCAGGTTTGACCAGAGTTGACCATGTTTGACCAGAGTTGACCAAGGGTTGATTTTGACCAAAAAGGACCTAGAAGCATATAGAGTTGCATTGTAGGCCTTTCTTATGATATTTTAGACCTTGTTGTGACTTGTGGTTGTTTTAAATAGGATTATATTGCTCCAATTTAGTCACACTTTCTCATCAGCAGCTTGGATTGTCAGGCAAGTATATTCTCTGACCGTTTCATTCTTGCGTGGACATATTTACTTGTTATAGACTAGTTTACTTGTTGCTGTCACGATATTATCACGGATTAGTACTATATGGATCTCTTCATGCAATGTTATCCCCTCGGGTACATCGGGTATATTGTGCTCATGTACTTTATCATGTGCATTGTCTACTCACTATATTCGTATTTATTCATGTATACTCATGTGACATTCATGTACACTCATGATCATGTGAGCCTTCATGTATAACCCAGTGTGTATGTGGACTAGCTATCCATGTGACACACTACTTTCATGTGCAATAACATAACCTGGATAGATCCTTGTGTACTGATTGAGGCATGGGGAGTATTTATTTGGTTATGTGATCTACACCCTTTTCATTTACAACTCCAAACTAGATTTAAGTCATGTATAACCTAAGCCAGTTTACATAACCAGATTGTGCTCTACACCACGTAGATAGTTCAGTCCTCTTATTATATCACGTATATCTATTTCTATATATCATGTTCTCTTTTACAGCCTCATTTCTTTATCAGCAGTTCATGTATATTATTCTATAGCTTGTTTCATATTTCATTTCATGTTATGATCTGTGTGAGAGACATGTATTCGTTCCTGTCCTGACTGGACCTGTTAAAATATTACATATGATGAGGATTGCTGCGACACTTACTATGGAGCAGGCTTAGTTGACACAGGTGACCTGGACCCTCAGCAGGATCCAGTATTCGCAGAGGACTTGCCATGAGCATAGATTAGACTTATATCTTTATCTAGTTGTCAAGACACTGTGTTTGTATTGAGATATTATTATGGTGTGGTTTATATCAGGATTATTATTTTGTGACACTCTTTTAAGATTATCCTATCTTCTTTTCCATCTTAGTTTATGATTGAGTTGTACCATATATATTATTCTCTATTTGGAGCATATTCTAGATTATGTTAGATGTTGTGACCTAGAATAGCGTTCTACCGTCGATACTGAGACGTAGGCTGAACGTACCCATATTTCGTACCCTTACACTAGGTGTGGGTCGTGACACATTTTTAGTGGTGGCCCATGCAGGTCCAAATTTGCATTAGTGCGATGTCGTGGTAGTACAGCGACTTAATTGTACTACTACGAGCCTACTATAGAGTATAGGAAGTAAAGTGTTAGAATGAGAGGATACTCAATTACTGTTAGGATTCCTTGAGAGATTCCTGAGAAGACCCTTGAGAATCTTATTTTAACTTTGATTTGAAATCTTTTCCCTTGATTTGATTCACCCATTACTCATTCGATTCACCTATTACTCATTCGATTCATATATTACTCCTTGTTGTTGAATTTGATTTTGATGGATTCATTGTTGAATTTTGAATCTTGATGAGTAGTTGTTAACTTTGAGTTTGTATTTAAATATATATATTTATATTTATTTTATTTTAGAATTTAGGGTATAACCTGATAACATACTTGATAGGTACAGTGAGAAAGGTAAATGTCTACTTGATTTGTGGAGTTAGAATTTATCGCAGTCATACATAGCATGACAAAGACGTAGAGCCTAATTTAGATATACTTATCCTAGTTATGGAATCCAGATTTTCTTGTAGCCATACCGGTTGGCGTGGTAAGAATTCTAAATAGCATGATTATAGGGTGTATAGCTTAGTTACGGACTCTATTGTTTATTGCAGCTATGCTTACTGGCGTGATAAAATTCTAGCAACATGATTTCAGGAAGACGTGTATGGTTAACAGATTATATCTTAAAATTGGTTCATTCCTTTTGAACAGATGAGCAAGAACAGATTTTATTATTATTTCGTTCTTGCCATTATTTTTTGTATTACTATTTTTCCTCATCTTAGTTAACTCTATCCCAATTACATCAATCACCTATCTCGTATCTAATTCTGTCATCTATACTTTGAAACCTTTGAATCTCCATACCTTTTTCCCTTGGAAAGGTCGAGGAAGTAACATAAATCATCTAGCTCGAAAAGGACGTAATTTGTTATCTCATGATAATCTAGGTAAAAATATAATATGATGGACCTTGATACGAAATTTTGAGATAAAGATGTGATAAAAATTGGGAATGAAATCAAGAGAGCAATATTATCAATTGGAAACGATCACACATAGAAAAATATTTTGGGTATGAATAATTCATAGATGTATTTAAAAAGAACTAATGAGGATATTCGAGGTCAACTTAGTTTTGAAGACTTGGATAAATTTTGGTTATTGATTCTTGAGACGTTTCACTTTAAGGCTATGATGTTAAATTTAGGGATTTAGTAATGGAGAAGAGATTTTAACTGTATTCGATGGCAATACGAAATTGAATAAGATATTGCAAGAAAATGGTTAAGAACAGAAAGAACACAAGAATTTTTGAGTTATAAAAAAATATAGAGATTTTTAAGAAAATTTTAAATTTAAGGAGAATAATATTTGAGGGTGTACGTTGAAGGAAATATGAAGGTTGATTTTAATGGAGATTAAGTTTTGTAAGGCCCAATAGTTTTAGATTAAATAACACGAGGAGAGTAATTTGAACAAGTTTAAGGATTTCATAAAACTTGATTTAGAGGTTTCGGATCTAATTTAAGACAAGGTAGAAGAAGTTGGATTTAAAGATGATTAAGTGGTTAGTATTGAGTGCTAATACATAAAAGGGTATGCTTCATGAGTAATGTTTTGGAATTTAGGAATTAAGCCTATGATGATCATGACAAGGTCCAATCTTCATAACGAAAGGGTATAAATTCTTGGTGGTAGTCATATAAAGGTTGATTTCATATTTGGACTTATGAGATAAAGATAAGATTGGCAAATGATGATTAGAAAAGCGTAATGGTATCAGAGAGAGATGATTAACTTGACTTCCCTATGAAACCTTGTCTTTTGTTTTCCCTATCAAAAGGAGAAAATTGACTTATTCCATATCTTTGAATTATCCTTTAAAAGTTTTCAATATCATTGAATCCTAACTCCCTTGATCACGACCAATCGACTTTGGTCATCTTTTCTTATCATTTTAATATCCTGGGTCGTACTCAATTGAATTAAATTTAATTGTGACCTAGATCTCCATCCTTGGATGCTCGTGCTCAGACTTCGATGACCTTGTTCCTCACCTTGCTCAAATCTTGATTTACCAAGAGATTGATCAACTTAGATCGTGTCAAGACTAAATTTTCTTTTATATATATATCGTGATTGGATTTCAATGCTATTGACAGTCGTGCTTTAAACCTTCGATTTTGATCATCTTTGAAATAGTAAACCTATATAATTAATTCCTAGTTATTTTTTTATAATTACCAATTTTTATATAGGATGATAGACTGCCTTGCAGCCGATGATTTATTATTTTCCTTATCTTTTCCAGTATGGCACCCATGACCAGAGTCTGTCCTTAGTGCACAGCTGCAGTTCCGGATGAGATCGAGATTGTACTTCCCCCTTCTATTGCTCAGGAGGTGTTAGCAGCCTCACCGGAGAGTTTTCCTCCATCTTCTATCCTTCAGGAGAGGGATGTAGTTCAGCTGGAGACTTAGGGCCTCCCTTTGCCTCCTGGAGTGGTACCCCATGCCATTCCTGATAGGGCTCAAATTTACAGACTTTTTTAGGATGTGGGAGGTACAGAGACTTCAGGCTGAGCTTATGAGAGAGCAGAGTCTCAGTATCCAACTGTTGTGGGATTACATGCATTCGAGAGGAGAGCCTAGTACCAAGAGGACGAGGAGCAGTATATACCCAGAGCCCCAGGAGTACCCCCGCTTCTAGCCTAGACCAGCCTATCCAGTTCAGATTCCTGTCTAGTAGAGGCCAGTTGAGCGAGTGCCTACCTGTGCCTTTTGTAAGAAGCCTAGGCACGTATAGAAGGACTGTAGGAAGAGACTAGGATTGTGCCTATTTTGTGGGTCAGCTGCACACAAGATACGAGACTATCCTACTACACCTGCCCCTAGTCGAGGCTTATCTCCAGTAGAGAGTTCCAGCTACCAGACCTAGTAGAGGTGAGTTCTTGACCTATACCTTATCCTGTCTTGATGATTACTGTACCCTACCATATTGTTTGTATATTTTGATACCTTATGACTACTTTTGATCTAGTATGACTATAATAGCCAGATGATAAGACCTTAGACTGATATTACCTGCCATAACCCTGTATGATATCTTTCCAACTGTATGATTTAGATAAGTTTTCTTAAGACCATGATTGTTGGCGGTTTGACCAAGAAGGAGTACGACCACTTTAATTTCGAGGACAAAATAATTTTAAGGAGGGTAGATTTGTAACCACCACTTTTCTAAAATAAGGGTATTTTGGTAATTATGTGATTTTATTTTATTTTGGATTAATTTATAATATTTTAATTGGTGTTGTGTTAGTAGTCGTTTTAACCTTAGCTAACCATGATTTGAGAGTAACCATGACATTAGAAACCTAATTATTTGTCACACTTATTTTTTAATTTTAAAGGGTATTTTAGTCACTGTGAATTTATTTGAATTTTATGTATTATTTGGATTTTTATTAATTTATTAATTAGAGTGATTGCTATGTGGTTTGATTGGTAGCTGGATTGGTATTTTGGTAGTATAAGTGGTTTGACCTTAATCAACCTTGACCAGAAGCCTAATAATGTAATTAGAATCATATTTGGCCTTTCAAAATTAATTTAGGATTAATCTCTATTTTGAGAATGATTTAAATAATTTTTAAGTCATTTTTCATAAGCCTTTTTTTGCCTTTTTGACATGGGCCTTTTAACAACTTAGGAGTGCTTGGCCCATGTGCAAACCCTAACCCTAACACTCCCTTCATGTGGCCGGCCACTAGCAGCCCCCGTCTCTCATTTGTAAAACTCATAGCCTCCACAAGAGCAAACCCTAATTTTTCTATTTTCTCCAAAACCCTAACTTTCTCATCCGGCATCCGTTTCACCTCAAACGAATTGTGTTGCGATCTTGGGAAGGAGGATAACTTGCTGGAGCATTGCTAGCAAGGAGTTGGAGGCGTTTTCATGGGAGAAGTGGTCGACAAAGTGCTCAGGGAATTCCTTTTATTGAGATTCCGACTCTCAATATGTAAACCTCGTTCTACCTTTGTTTCTTCTGAATTTTCTTCATTATTGCATCCATATAGGTACCCTCGACCTGTGCATGAAGTTTGTTAGGATTTTGGTTTCGTTTGATAGCGGTATCGGACACGTATCGGTCTTATGTAGCACGTTTTCGACAAAATGCCACTTAGAATTGAAAGTTGGTGTTTTACGTTTTTGTTTTCACAAAATTATTGTTAATATTATTTGGATCAACTTTCGTGAAGACGGATCTGGAATCGGCACGATTTCAGTGTCTGAAACGGACACGGACACGCGTGCACGAGGCCCGTGCACAGCCCCGTGCATGCCCTGCTGTCTGTGAGTCGTAACTCGACGCACAAGGCTCCGTTTTGCGTGAAATTTCGTGAGCACGTGGGGGAAACCTCTGCCCACATGCTCCAAAAATTTTAAGACGTTTTGTCGAGCGAGCGCGAAGAAATCCGACGTGCACTGGTCAGCCTATACAGTACACGTGGCTAAATTTTGCCACTAACACGGCCTTCGTACGCGGACACGGCGCGTCGAGGACCCGTTCCAGGAGCACAAGCACGTAGCCCTATACCTAGACTACATAGGAACCCGATCTCGAGTCACGGCGTGGCTCAAATCGTGAGCCATGAGACTCGACACGAGCCTACGGGCACGCATGCACGCACGCGCGCTCGCAGGCCTCGTGGCTGTTCGTGGTTCGCCGTGTCGCGTAGGTGCGATGTGGTATCTTGTCAACATGTCCTAGCCCTACCCCGGGACCCTATCTACCTATGTGCACGAGCACGAGGCTTCTCGTTGTGCGTGTGGCGCTCAATCGAGCGAGAACGCACGTGTACGCACCCTTCAACATGCGAAATCGGTTTTCCGATACGCACTCTGTAGACACGACATGGTTTCGACTCCGTGAGTACTCGAACATGTCACATACACCGAGACATTCGTACTTGTCGAGTTTCGCGGGTTCTAGTGGTGTATTGTGCGAATTGGGTCGATTTGTGAGATTTCGGGTTTTTGACAAATTGAATTTGAATAGTTTGTTAATAATTTGATTCTCTGACTTTTAACCATCAATTTCTAAGTTTATGTTTCGTATATGTTATTCTGGACTTGCAGGAAGCGAGCTTTGGTTTTATTTTCTATTTATTTACCATTCTGAAATGTATCGATGCGAATCGATACGAGTGTTACGTTGTCCCGAGCAACGCATAGAACTAAGTCGATGCGGAGAGTTAAATTGTCCCAAAAGAAATGCATCATGTTGAATTGGTGCGAAGCGCTGCTTTGTCCCGAAGGATAAGTGCGTTGAGACGGCTCGAAGATTCTAAGAAAAGGAATCGACCAAGGCGCAAGTCCGAATCGATGCAAGTATTGATTTTAGCTGGTTTCATGTACAGGCTGTACGTTTACGCTAAAATATTAGAGGTCGACATTTTGCCTCATTCGTAACGGGTCCGCAAAACCCAAATTACCGTCTCACAATGGGCTGGAACTTGGGCATGGTAGGCCGAAATCGATCGATTAGTTCAATGAAACACGAAGTGCTTGAATGGCTAAGTCAGGAGAGTTGATCGTGCAATGAAGTTATAAAATTGAGCCGCATCGGCTCGACAAAACGACAAGGCGTATCGACTCAAGGTGGGAGGATTGACTCTTCTTTACTCCTCCATGCCTAAGTAAGAATATATCAATGTATGCTAAGTTAACCTATCGATGCCACGGGCGTGAACCGATCGGAAGATAAATCGTAGTGTATGTCAAACACTAGTTAGAACAATTTAAATGAAACGTGCATCAAATGCACGAGTCGCTATTGAACATTGGATATCGCAAAGGCGAGCGCCTCGATGCGCAAGCCGCAAGAACATGGGATAACTGTATTCGGTGAGTGCCTTCATCCACGAGCCATTCCGTGCCTTCGCGCACGAGTTAGAAGGCTAGCACATTGAAAGACAATAGGCGAGCGTCCTAGCGTGCAAGCCAAAAATATTGAATACTAAGGCATAGAACATGGAAATATGGCTTTGATGTGTGCAACAAGTGCACGATGCAAAGAAAATATGATAATGTGTCAAAACGTGCCTACGTGCACGAGATCATAAAAGATGGCTTCGTTGTGAAAGAATACAGTTGTGGCATGAATGTGGTGGAACTGTCGGATATGACATGATGCATCGAAAGGTGTTCGGGGCCTTCGGGTCGTTCGGTTGACGAACATTGAGTTGACGCATGATGCCATTGAACATTGAAACAAAGTATAAAATGTAAGAACATAGAAAGTTAATGGAAGAAATACGATATGATAAAATCTGAGTCTCGGACTCAAGACTATGTTTGGTTGTTTGATAAAGTCTGAGCCTCGGGCTGAAGAATATGTTTGGTTGTTTGAATAATAGGGCTTTGTATGGTCGAATGGACTTGAGATAATTGTGATAATCTTACGTGCACGGAACGTTCCCTCCGAACGGGTGCACCGGGGCACCAGGACCGTTCGGCCTAGGAGGGATATAATCTTTGATGGGCGCACATCTGTAAAGTCCGATTAGCACCCGATCATAGATGTGAAAAGCCACAAATGATGGTAGGTATGCGGTAAGTTTTGGTTGTTGGGGTAGCAACCTAACCCCTGAAACGTCGGGCTACCCAAATTCGAGAAAGAAAAGAAAGAAAGAAAAGAAAGTAAGAAAAAGAAAAGAGAAACATCTTTAGTCCATTTTGGGGCGAATACGCCAACGACCATTTCATATAGTTAATGAATGATGGGTTGAAAGTGCAGGCACGTATGTGTCCCGTACACATAGATCCTACATAGAGAGCACTTATAACATAACAGAAAAGGAATGGGGCGTATTCACCTTGCGTCAGTGCAAGGGCGAGTGCGTCGACTTGGTAAGAAGTCACGCCACGAAATAAATACGAGATTGCTTGCCTGCTTGTCTATTCAGATCGAATAACATGCTTATCATGATAATATGCTTTACCGCTTTCGAATATGCCATGAAATCGACCTTAAGGAGAATATAGCAAGATCATAAGCTAAGTTGCATGATTGAACATAAATACTAAAATGTCGGTTTAGAAGGAAGATTTTTTCGTCAATACATGCGAGGACAAACGTACTGATCCCCCACTAGCTTTCATGCAAGGTGTGGGGAATGGATTACTCGCGGCGAAGCTTCGCTTGATCGCGTAGAGGCATGGAATACCGCAGAGTTTGAAGCGTGTGATCGCATTGACGCTCGGACTTGCAACAGGATTGATGCGGCCGAGATATAGAAGGCATGATGTATGGAACGGTAAAATCCTTTGTGGGCAAGAGAGAACTTGAGTGTTGTAGACAACCTGGCAAATTTAGTTGGGCTATTAAAAGCCTTTGTAAACTCAGTTCGAAAATCAATAAAAAGAATTATTTTATATACTATGTTTTCCTTTCGTTGCTAATATCAATTCAAAGATAACCATTTGAGAACTTGTCATCTTGCCTTGTACGAGCGCAACTCCAGGCTCGTGCGGCATCACGCCCCCTGCAAGGACGATAATTCGGGTGATTCCGGGTCGGGGCGTGACAACCTGGACCCTCAGCAGGATCCAGTAGTCGCTGAGGACTTGCCATGAGTATAGATTAGACTTATATCTTTATCTAGTTGTTGAGACACTGTGTTTGTATTGAGATATTATTATGGTGTGGTTTACACCGGGATTATCATTCATATTGTGACTCTCTGTTGAGATTATCCTATCTTCTTTTCCATCTTAGTTTGTGATTGAGTTGTACCATATATATTATTCTCTATTTGGAGCATATTCTATATTGTGTTAGATGTTGTGTCAAAGAACAGCGTTCTACCGCCGACACTGTGACGTAGGCTGGACGTACCCACGTCTCGTGCCCTTACAGTGGGTGCGGGTCGTGACATAGGGGTTGTTTGATACGCCGAATACTACATAGCCGAGAATCTATATTCATGAAAATCAAATTTCGGTAATTAAATTTCATAGAAATTATATTTCCATGTTTGGTGATTATATAAATATTCCCCTAAAAATAAAAATGCGATAACAAAACGAAAAAACATATATATTGAGAAAAAAATTCAAAAAACAACAAAAGAACACACACAAAATCTTAAAATTCTGAAAAATAAAAATACCAAAAAATTCTTAAAAATAAAAAATAGATAAAATAATAAAATAATAAATTCTTAAGAAAATAAAGAAAGATTAAAAAATGAAAAAATGAAAAAATGAAAAATATTCTTAAAATTTGAAAAAAGAAAAAAAAACTTTAAAAAAAGACAAGTGGCAAAAAGAAAAAATCTTTACGGAATAAAAAAAGGGATAAAAATGGGGAAAAAATAAGAAAATGAAAATTAAATAAAACAGTATAGAAAATACAAAAAAAAACAAAATTTACATATAAAAAATATGTACCAATTCTTTCTTGAGGGATATGATTGCCATATTTTGTAGGTAAATTATTTACTCAAATATTCACCATTCTTGAAAATAAATTTTTACATGATAAACAAACATATACATGGATTTTTCATCCTAAATTTGTCCTAAAATAAAAAAATTAGATGTGTACTAAATGCACCCTTAGTTTGGAGAAATTCTAAGGGCCGGCACTACAAAATTTACTTGAGGCAGCCCAAAATCTTTCAATTTATTACAAGCATGCCATTCAAATTTGTTACTTGAGGGCAGCACAAACTTTTAATATAAAAACTAAATTTCTTTCTCTCATTTCCCTATGCTCTCTTCTGCCTCTCAATTGCTCTCTTCTATATTCTTCTAAAACCCTAGTCCAACTTTTTTCCAATCCTAAATTGTGTATGTGAAGATTGTGATTTTGTCTAGTCCTACTTTCTTTCAATTCAACCGTTATTTGGTATGTCTTCGATTGACTTTGATGATTAGGTTTTCAAATATTTGTTCAACATATAAATATTAAATTATATTTGCTTAATGTAGGAAAATGTATCTCGAAGCAATCGGGTCATCTAATACACTAAATCCTCGTTCTGCTTCGTCCGAAGAATACCTCGATTCTTCTTAAGCACCCTTGGTAAATAATTTGACAACTTAAATTTGGACATAAATAAGTAGGGCTGTGGAACTTAATTATAGTCCTACAAATAAGTAGGACTGTCAAACAAACTGTAGTCCTTACTGTACTTAAGACTGTCAAGAAATGTGACAGTCCTGACAAACCATACGACTATCACATGTCCTGCAGTCCTAGTTAATTTAGGACTTTCAAAAGTTCATACAGTCCTAATTTTTTGTAGTTATGTTTGTCTTCCATTTTATGCAGTTTTATTTGTTAGCCCAATGATTGTATCATTATTTTTTGAATATGACTAATCAATTAAGTTTAACATAATGATGTCACTAATATTCATGTAATCACTATCATGTTGCTACTTAAGCTTAGCATTGTCCTATTGTGTATTAAATTTATCATATTTTTATACTACTTTGTTCGCCTAACATGTACTTGTAGACAAGCAATAAGCATGATCAAACTAGGACATATACAATAAAGAATTGATGACGGGCTAAAGATGATATTATACAAAAAGTTTTCTCTGAACCGCCCAACGACCTATCTAGGGCCTCGCACTCAGGGGTTCCGCTGCACGTTCAACGGACATGGGTTGAGGGGACAACGCCCCCCATGGGGGTTTGGATGGCAAAGTCCCTGAAAGGTATGTACATCTTTGGACGAATGTCGACAAGGGAAAATATTATCATGTTACAAAAGAAGAAGACAAGTCAGCCATGCTTGCAAGATTCATTTGGACTTTTATATGTTGCTCGAGTTTATCTTGCTTCTGTAATTTTATACTTTGTTTAGTCTAGGACTTATGTACATCGAGTCACACTTGGTACCTGAAGTCCACTCACATATAAACCCAACATGTCCACTTAAATAGCCTACAAGCCCATCTATAAAATGCCCAACCCATTCAAACCAAAACTATTCCAAAACAGGTCAATAGCTATACCATACTTGGTAACCGAACTCGGACCAAACTCGATCTTGACAATCCTGAAAAATCCAAATAGTTTTGAAATCCCATATATTGTAGTTCCCAACATTCAGAAAAAAATTCAAACATCCATCAGAACTTTGCCTAAACTCGATCCACAAAAAGCATATAAATAGAGATAGATTTTCACATTCTTACTCACTCCTCTTCTCTTAATCTTTCTATCTAGTGAGTAATACTCAAGATCCTTAATCTTCCTATCTCCAAGATCAACTTTCTCAACCTTCTAGTTTCAAGTGCGATCTCGGTTAGAAATCTAAAAAAGAGTTGTAAAAGATTGATTTATAAAAGCTTCTCTCTGCTGCTGAAGTCATGAGTCATTTGGATCAAAGCTCGTGGTTGTGAAGTCGTTGTGCCATTCGGATAAAAGCACAAGGTGTAAGGAATTGTATGTACTTCATATTCAAATATTGGGTTTCACTATTATGACTATAGTAGATTCAACTTTGAGTAAGAGTTCTCGGGCCTGGACTAGTCCTCTCAGAGAGAAACTAGGATAAAATTTTGGTGTTTGAGTTTGCTCTCTTTACCTTACTTCTCATATATTTGCTTCACACACACACACAGCTTTATTGTTAATCTTCTATTATCATACAATTTTTAAACTGTTGATAATTGATAGATTATTCTTCAGCAACCTATTCACCCCCTTTAGTGTTGCCTAAGCATTCCTTTATTATTAAATTTAATTTCTATTGTAGGGGTTTTCGTCTTTCGATATTGTGGTACCTCCTCCAATTGTCGTTGACGTAGGCAATTTATTCTCGACCGATATTTGCTTTGAATCAAGCGAACAAGCATTACATTGGTGCAGAGAAGATGGATGGAAAAACAATATAGTCATTGTGATATTAAGATCGGTCTGAAATCAGTTGGGACACAAAACTTTAGAGCTTGGATGTGAAAGAGGTAGTTTATTCAGGTGTCATGGAAAGAAAGATACAGTTCCCCAAAGAAAACTTCAAACAAAAATGTTGGTATGAGGAAATGTGGTTGTCCATTCGAGATCCTTATTGTAAACATAGAAGATGTGAAGTGGATAGTCCAAGTCAAGAATGGAATCCACAATCATGTTCTTGTTGGAACAGTTACGGGTCATCTACAAGTCGCACAGTTAGATGATGTTGAGAGGAAGATAGTTGAAGATTTGTTTAGTTCTGGAGTTGCACCTAGATAAATTTATTCCGTCAAACGACACGAAGACGTGAAGAACAAGTCAATAATGAAGTCAATCTACAATGCACTATCAAAATTAAACTCTAAAAGCAAGAAAGCAAGAACAACGATGTAGCAAGTTTGAAGTTTTTTGTCGAGAATCATTATGTAGAGTACCATAGAAGAAATCCACAGAGTAACAGAGTCCTTTCAATGTTCTAGGCTCATCCCGATTGTACACATTTGGCTAGGTCCTTCGCTGACGTATTGGTTCTTGATTATACATATAAGACAAATAAGTTCAAGATGTCTCTATTTCATGTTATTGGCTTCACCTCTATGGGAAAAATATTTCCAGTTGTTTTTTGTTTCATGAAGAGTGAGAAACTTGACGAGTATACATGGGCATCAGAAAACTAAAAATACTTTACATCGGACATAGAGAGCCGTCTGTTTTTATTACTGACAAATAATATGCCATAATTAATGCTATAACTATCATCTTTCCTTATGCGCATACACTATGTGCACTTGGCATGTCAATCGTAATATCCAATCTTAATATAAAAGTTGAAGTTCAGGAAAGTAGATGGTAAAAATGACATACACCGTTTTGAGAAATTCTACAGTAATTTGGAATCTTGTATGGCGAGCCAGTACAAAAAATAGTTACGATGCAGGATGGTACTTATTCAAAGAAAAGTGAAAGACGAGGGAGACGATATGCATTTCTTACATCAAAGATACATGACTAGAACCGCATAAAAAATATTTTGTCTTAGCATGTACGAATATGGTGAAGCATTATGGCATAGTAACTACCAACCATGTTCAAGGATCAGAGCAAAATTAAAACAACATCTAAGGTCATCACTCGATAATTTTTTTTCTCCGTTTGGCAAGCTATAAATTTAATGTTAGATCGGATGGTGAACGAGATTAAGGCATCATTTGAGATGAGCCTCAATATTACAAAGCATGAACATAGAAATAAACCCTCTTGGTTGCTTTAATGCATGTAGTATATCACAAGGCATTGGGATTACTATTTCAGAAGATAGGCAGGTTAAAGTCCATAGGATTTGATCCCGAGGTTTGCGTCTGTTTACATCGACATATGCTGGGCCTCCCTTGTGTACATGAGATTAATGGTTATCGTCGTCAATCTATACCTATTCCAATAGATGTTGTTGATCAACGTTGGAGGCAGTTGTTGGTAATACCCGTGGTGAAGAGTGACAATGATTTCTTTTCTTTTCCACAAATGAAACTCCTTCATGCAAGGTGGTGTGCCTCAATGGGAGCAAAGCTAGAGTCCATGAGCTTAAAATCCAACAAATTGCTAACCCATTGACTACTAGAATGCACTAGTCATCTGTTGTTTTCAATCCTAAGGAAAGTTCCTAAACAAGAATGAGTAGTTCACACAAAAAAGTATGGAGTCAACTAAGAGAGCTTCATCGTTCTTTGAGCATGTTGAACGAAGTTTAGAGCAAGCTCAGTCTCCAAAGTTTGTCAATATTATGGCTTGTACGAAACAGAAGAACAAGCTAAACATTCGAAGGATAAATAGAAAACGAACATGCCAAGCGAAGATCCATGTATGGTGCAAATAACTCTAAACATATGTTGGGTGTGTACATTGAAAACTTTCATCCTAAGATTTGCAATTACATTTGGCCTATTGTTGATGTCCCTTGGGATGGCCATGTGGATTTTATGTGTTTGCAAGACATGTTGGTTATTCCGACAAAGAATGATAGGGATAGGTGAGATAATAGTAGTACGAGGAGCTAGAGTCTCATTTTTTATTTTACACCCGCATGCTAAGCGAAAAACCAATTAGAAACCTGTTGATAAGTATTCCTTGCACTGACACTATTACCGGTGAAGCACACTACATGTCCATCCGTCCACCGGATATTTATTTGCTAATAGGTATAAGATACTGTAGAAGCATGAAAAATATTGCTTTTAGTTCCACATCGGAAAGGAGAAGAAGAAAGGGCTCACTCCATTCTATAAATAGAGCCCCCTTGCCTTCTTTGAAAAGGGCACCAACTTTCCTTCCCTCCTTCCAACTTGGACTCTTCATACTACGCACCTTCGGGTGCTAAGTCGAAGAAGTCTAGGGCAGTGCGGGCTTAACAAGCCCAGTCAACTATCCAAGCTGCTGACCGTCAGCGGACACCGTTAACTGTTATACGGGCTCCTGAAGGAAAGTTATACAAAACCACCCGCATCCAATCCCACATGCGGAACGGACAGGGTGGGTCTCAGAAGTCTTCCTATAACGATCGAGCGCAGTACTTTACTAGTCTCAGATCAAGGAGCAAATATGATGGTCCCAAAAGTCTTCCTACAACGATCGAGAGCAAGTGCTTTTACTAGCCTCAGATCATGGAGCAAATATGATACCTACGCACCCGGGCGCTCGGGATACCTGGGCCCACAAAACAGATACAAAGGTAGATCAATCTGCTCTCGACTTGCGAGAGGTGGTCATCACTGCACCCAAGCCATCATCAACTGCCGCTGCCATGAGACAGTGGCTCTACTATCAAGGCAGTCTGTGTTCTAGCGACTGTGACCTACTACGTCTTTCCAACATTATCTCGAAAATATGATGCCAATTGAAGACGTTGTAATGGTCTTCTCTCAACAAGATGCATTGCTCAGATGCCTCAATCAGGCGCATCGTCTCAGTTAAGCGCATCACAATCTTCTGAAGAAGTCCACCATCAAATCTTTTTCGAACAAGGAGATCAGTCAAGAGGGAGACAAACAAAACTCTCTCAAATCATGACATTAGGCACAGCACCTTCTCCTAGAGCCCCCATACCCATCCAGCCAGAAGATATCCTTCATACTGCTTAGTCATGAAATATTCCTCATGCGGCTCAGTCATGAGATTGCCTCATGCGGCTCGGTCAGAAGGCATTCCTCATACAGCTCGGTCAGAAGGCATTCCTCATGCGGCTCGGTCATGAGACATTCCCTCATGCGGCTCGGTCGTGGGACATTCCTTATACAACTCGGTCATGAGACATTCCTCAAGCGGCTCGATCATGAGACGTCCTTCATGCGGCTCGGTCATGAGACGTCCTTCATGCGGTTCGGTCATGAGACATTCCCTTATGCGGCTCGGTCATGAGACGTCCTTCATGCGGCTCGGTCATAAGACATTCCTTCATGCGGCTCGGCCATGAGACATTCTTTCATACGGCTCGATCATGAGACATTCTTTCATGCGGCTCAGCAATGAGACATTCCTCATACGGCTCGGCCAGGAGACATCCTTCATGCGGCTCGCCACAGAAGATTAGTTGATGCACGTGACAAGTTGACCATGTCTCAACTGCTCAACGACAAATCACAACAAATCCCAGCTATTAGTCACAGACCAAGTCTCAAAGCATTATTACGGCCATGTGGCCCAGGGATTTGCCACGTGGTCATCTATGTGGCTCAAATATCCTTCATCCCGAAATCACTATAAATAGCAGGGTGCCACACCCCTACAAGATGGTTGACAATCCAAGGCTGGCAACCTTCAAGAAGGCAATTTCTTCAAGATCTAAAAACTGCGTCAGATAGTCCACGGAGTACGGCAGAGTTGATAGCACTTTTCCGAGCCTCCACCGTCACCCCCCAGAATCAAAACTAAACAATTGTACTTAGATTGATTCCTAGAATTTCTTTCTAGGCTTTTATTTGTACAAGCGAGTTTGTAATCAATTTCAGTATTCTGTAATACCTATTTTTGATTTTTTTATGGCAAACACGATGGCGACTCTGCTGGGGACGTCCTTCTCTTCTAATGAGAAGCTGGTGATGCAATCTGACGCGTCCAAGATCGGCTCTATGCAGCAAATGCTTGTGGTTCATTTCGACCAACAAGCCTTCGAAGAAATGCTCTCTGAAGGGAGCGCCAGCCCGTCTCAGAAGCGAGCCAACCCAAAGAGGACTCGTACGACGTCGGTGCGCAAAACTGTTGCCCCCGACCAAGTTCTAGAAGAAGCTCGTTCTGCAGTCCAAGACGGTGACCAGAACTCTCCTGCTACTTTGTTTTCGACCGCAGAGGATCCCACCGTCCCCAAATCTAGCAGAGGAAAATACTATGATGCTGAGTTTTTAGGGCACAAGGAAAATCCATACGGACAAAGAAGAAGCCGCATAGAGGAGATCGACAGTCTGTCCATGCGGCAATCGACTCTGGTCGCAGACAGACAACTCATACGGCAGCCAACTCTGGCCGCAGGAAGATGGTCCATGCGGTTGCCAACTCTGGCCACAGGAAGATGGTCCATGCGGCAGCCAGCTCTAGCCGCAAGAAGGTAGCCCATACGACAGCCAATCCTGGCCTCAGATAGGATATCTCATACGGCTCTGTCAGAAGCTCTGTGTTCGACCGCCTCTGATGTGGGCCCGACGCCATGTGGCCCACTGAGTGTAGTACCCCGACCCGCAAGATGCCTTATGATGGATGGTTGGTTCGATGAAGCCTTGTTGGACTTGGGAATATGCGAAGGATCGCTTGGAAGGCTATACGATCGTGGCGGGAATCGTCCTATGAATGTGAGTAGTGTTGAACCCTTCAAAGATCCTTTAGCTTCATGCTTAAAATAAGGATAGTATGCTATGTTTCTTATTGAGTTGTTTAATAACACCGTGCATGAAATTCAGAAAGATAATAATCAACTGAACGTAAATTGTTGTTGCTAGATGAATTGTATGCTTGTTACGATAAAAATACATGACAGGTGAAGCAAAGTCCCAAATACTTGGGAGGTGAGTATATCGAGCTTTGGCTCGATGAATAGATGGTAAAATAGATGTTAAGACCCAGGAACTGGGCAGTGAGTATGCTTGAATTATGTCCGAATGAATTTATGCTAAACAGATGCTAAGTCCCAGGAATTGGGCGGTGAGTACATTGAGTTGGTTGGAAAGATGTATGGTATCAAAGATGTGGCAAAGGGATTTGAATAACAATATTCTATTATCCTGTGCCGATGTAGAATGTTGATTTTACTAAGACCCTGGATTGGGTAAATGATAATGTGAGCGTTGGCTCAAGGCAAGATGGCAATGCGAATGAGAAAGATGGATTATTACTTAGTTTTCCTTAGCATGCATTATATGTTTCTTCATAGATAAGTTGCATATAGTTACATGGTCATGGACAACTTGTCGACAAGGTGGTTCCTCGAACGGTATTGCTGGGCCATGGAACCCGGTTCGTCCTAGGGGGAACAAGGATGGTGTCGATGTATTGACATCGGGATTTCAGGACTTGCAGTGGGGGCTTGCTACCGCCTACTGAAAGGACGCTGAAATCCTATGGTGCTGAAGTAGTAGCACGGTATTTCGAAAACCTCCTATGGATTCGCACCCCATTTCAGACTTAGCCGTTCGCCAAGATGATCCAAGATGACGTGTCGCCAGTGACCTTCATATAGATAGGTCCGGTGCTAATGATGTCTTATGCAGGCAGAGTAAGTTATTACTCAAATACAGGAAAGGATGTCAGCTGTTGGTAAGAATCACCTGAATGGTGATGTTTATATTGAATCATGATATTGTTCCTAACAATGTCTTGTGCAGGCAGAGTAAGAATTATAAATGCACAGGGATGGCTATACGACCGTGTGTAAGAATCACCAAAGGGTGATAACTGCATGCTTTACTTCTTGTCGGCTATAACATGAAATTGACCCTAAGGCAACGAGAAAGACCACTGTTAATAATGTTCTATAACATGATTACTTAGTGTTATCTTCTTAGGTGAGTTGGGCCAGCACCGCTCGCCAGTACATTGATGATGTACTGACCCACATTGTGGGCAATATTACAGGTGTGTGCTTGAGGGAATTCCTTTGATCAGTGCTTGGCATCGATGAATCAGATGGGTGTGCAGAAGCTCTTCTTTCAAGATGATGTCTTCTGCTATACGGGACATAATTTATGGAACAGTATAATTCAGTTGTACCAGTGAGATTGTAGCCAAGTTGGCAAGTTCATTGTAAAGAAGTCGGTCTATCCAATTGTAGCCTAAAGGGCAAGTGTATACATTCAGTTGGCTATTTAAGTGTCTTGTAATCAGTTGTAAACTCTGTATCCACTGTAAGTCTTGTAATCCATTATGATTACCAATAAAGAGATACATTTCTTCATATCTTGTGTGACTTTAATTTATCTGCTTGGTTTTGCTGCGTTGTAGATATTTTCTGAGAAATACTAGGAACTGTAATGGTTTTATCTTGTATAAGTGCAAGCTAGACTTATACGGCATCACGCCCAGTGGCTTATTTTCGATCCTCCGGGATCGAGACGTGACATAATGGTATCAGAGCACGGCTTTACGTCCTTGGATTCTTATTCGATTTGTTTCAAATCAATGTTTCTACTAAGATGATTCTAAGCTGCTTTCGCGATGATTCAAAGATTGTTTCTGCGATTATTCAAAGTTGTTTCCGCGGTGAATCAAAGTTGCTTCTGCGAATACTCAAAGTTGCTTTCGCGATGAAATCAAAGTTGCCTCTATGATGACTCATAGTGCTTCTGCGATTATCCCGTATTGCTTCCAAACTATTCTAAGTTGTTTCCTTGACTGAAAGTCCATTGATCCTTCTAGTCGCTCACTGGGTGTTCCATACAATAAGTCTAAATATGTGGGCTGTGATATGTTTGCTTTGTTGAATTTCTAAAAGATACCAAAAAGAATAACAATGATGCGATGCGATAATAAGTTTGTGATGTATGCTGGATGTCTTATGTATGGGATTCATTGAAGTCGATTGTTATGCAGCAATCGACCGTGGGTGATGGCATGGTATGTTGGAACAGAATATGCATGGATTTCAGTGAATGGGAATCGACAGAATCTTGAGTCGATATTTGCGGTCAGTATAACCACTGTAGGATGGATAGTCCATATTGGATGTTGGTTTGATGCGAGGGAATATTGTGTCGGGAATGGTTTGAGCTCTGAGTGGTATATTACATATACCCTCGTCGTGATAAGATGTCCTTTGGCCCTTGATGTGTTTATGATTTTGTGATTGCTTTACCTATAAAGTATTGGGTGGTATCGAACCGTAGCTGAGCTTACGATTGATACATGACGGCTAGAAATGTCCCTTGATGATTAAGTTCGGATGACTCGTTGCGAGATTTTGATGTGTTCGGGTGAACCATCGCTAGACCTTGTCGGTTAGTATTATGTTGGGTAATAAGAGAACTAAGAATATGAAATGAATGCCTTGGTTGGGAAGAAAACGAATTTCAGATTCAGGCGAAGACTTGGATCCGTTGGGTAAAAGGATTGTAGGTTTGGTAACAATAGTGTGGTGTTGCTATCGAAAGATTTTGCGAGAATAACTAGGGACCGAATATTGAACGATGTTGGAATTGAGTATAAGAAATTGCATGTTGGATATCGACAGAATTGATGGTAATATTAGACGCTTATCGGGATGTTGCAAATGATTTAGAAGATGTAGAGAGTTGCGTTAACGACCGAAAAGTTATAGAATGGGCTTGAGGAATAGACGATCTTAGCACGTTGTACAGTTGTGCTTGAGAGAATTTGATGTATCCCGAATTAAAAAGTTATGACCCTTGACTAGTTTGAGGCACAAAGAATGAGTACTTGTTACTTGATGCATGAAAAAGTAGTTGTCCCTTACGAGAGTCGAATGACTGGGATACAAATAAGTATCGAGGGGTAGCGATATGTAATAGACCCTGTCGGTAGATGATGTTGTCGCTTGAATAACAAGTTTGGATGGAATATAGAATTGTTGGATTATAACTTAGCTAATGAGTTATGTTATATCCATTAAGATGACTAATATACGGATGCTAGATGATTGGTGCTATAGAGATTGGATCGGTACATGAATAGTAAATCTTCTTATGGAATCACAAGGAGATGATGCAAAATGAATACTGATAGTTAAAGTGAATTGCTAAGAGATGACCGTGTTGGTGCTAAAAAATTTATAAATGATGCCTCGGAAGAAATATGATTGTGTAGTTGCCTTGTTTTGTTGGTTAAAAGAGTACGGACCGTATCGATGATCTAAAAATGTTGGAAACGAATATGTCGCGAAGAGACCGTAGGAAGAGATCGTAAGTGATAAATTATTGAGATAGCAATGTCGGATGATGACTCGAAATAGTTGACCCGATTGAATAGACAATTTGAGTACGATATGAGGATGCAAGTCGAATTGAACAAGTAATGCTATGTCTATGCAAGTGGAAATTGAAAGTTTGGATATTCGATTGATAAGTTTTATATGATAGCTTCGGGAGTGACCATAAGGATTGTTGGACAGAATTGTCGGATAGATTTTGTCGGTTGCAGGTAAGTCTAGAATGAGACTTCGTTGGATATGACCCGAGTATGAGTACGGGTAGAAAGACTTGACCCTAGAATGTTGGTTGGTTGCTTAGAATGTTGGTTGGTTGCTTAGAATGTCGGTTGGTTGCCTAGAGTGTCGGTTGGTTGCCTAGAATGTTGGTTGGTTGCATAAGTTTCAGATTGGTTGGCTATGTTCTTCAATTATCCGTGTTGGAAATAAGTTCATAAGATTGGGGTGGTGTCCCATGTCCCTAAGTTGGTCAGACCATAGAGTTGCCCCTATGATGAAAATTAGTTGCCTCTAAGATAAGAGATAAGTATATCCCTGATAGCTATCCATTTCATATGAGTTAGCTGAATGTCTGGTGTAGCTTAGATTAGCTGACCATAGAGACTTGACTGGATGCTAAGTTGACTGTTGGAAAACTGTAGGATGTCCCTATTGATGTTGAGTGGGTATAGTCAGAATAGGTAAGATGTGTCGGAAGGTAGACTTCGGAATGGAATAAAAATTAGAAATCTTGATGTTATAATATTGGATGGAATGACGGATCATATTGGTTTCAAAATTTGGTTGCCTTTGTTAGATTGCTGGAAATTGCTAAAGCTGGTTGGATTGGTTGATTAATATTGAGCTGTGTAAATTAATGGTATTGCCTTGAGACAGTTGGGATAATTTTATTGATCGGATCAGAATTGAGGATAAGTGTAACGACGGAATGGGATGGTGCATGTGGCCGAGATTGGCGAGAGCGGATGTGAATTGGAATGACCCTCAGGATTCATGTTGCTGGAATATGAGATTTACTTATGCGAGAGGATAATATGTTGGCTTGATCAATACAAGAAAATGTTGGAGTACAGTGAGAATTGTCACTGGAATGGAATGATGGTACAATTTAAAGGATGGTACGACTTGGAAGATGGATCATGATCGAGAAATTTATGAGACACAAACAAAGTGTATGGATGCGAACGATAACGAGTACAAGATTCGATTGATGAGAATTAGGGTATCAAAATAAAATGTGGCTATAGAATTTATCAACTTTGGTGGCATGAATGACAATGAACATGAAAGGAATACTTGATACAGCTAAGTCGGAATACTTTGGAAAATTTCTTGAGTTTGAATTGGCAACATCTATTGTGTTATCAGTTGGTTGGAATATTGAATAAACAAGTGAGATTATACGAGATGCTAAAAAAGAATTACTGATGTTCGAAAAAGAAAGGTACACAGTAGCTCGTTCATTTTCTATATCGCTGAACTTGGCTGAAGTGCATGTATTTTGGGGACGCCTAAAATATGTGTATGATTCCAACTAAGTGGTATGCTAAATTCAAACGAATCCATGGAGAGGATTATCATGTGCTAAGGATTTTGTACGAGTGTCGGAAGAAAGATCAAAGATGGTAAACTATTTAAATCAATTGGGATGCTGTAACGAGACGGTACATTACTTGAGATCAATCGGGAGATTGCGGAGAAATATTAAATAGTGTAAGACGATCGTTGAGAAGTTTCATGAAAAGTCGGTTAAAGTTTTGGGGATGAGTTTTATTTTAAGTTTCGGGGACGAAACTTTTTCTGAGTGGTATATATTGTAGTGCCCCGACCCGCAAGATGCCTTATGATGGATGCTTGGTTCGATGAAGCCTTGTTGGACTTGGGAATATACGAAGGATCGCTTGAAAGGCTATGCGATCGTGGCAGAAATCGTCCTATGAATGTGAGTAGTGTTGAACCCTTCAAAGATCCTTTAGCTTCACGCTTAAAATAAGAATAGTATGCTATGTTTCTTATTGAGTTGTTCAATAACACCGTGTATGGAATTCAGAAAGATAATGAAAGATAATAATCAACTGAACGTAAACTATTGTTGCTAGATGAATTGTATGCTTGTTGCGATAAAAATACATGACAGGTGAAGCAAAGTCCCAAATACTTGGGCGGTGAGTATATCGAGCTTTGGCTCGATGAATAGATGGTAAAACAGATGTTAAGACCCAGGAACTGGGCAGTGAGTATGCTTGAATTATGTTCGAATGAATGTATGCTAAACGGATGCTAAGTCCCAGGAATTGGGCGGTGAGTACATTGAGTTGGTTGGAAAGATATATGGTATCAAAGATGTGGCAAAGGGATTTGGGTAACAACATTCTATTATCCTGTGCCGATGTAGAATGTTGATTTCACTAAGACCCTGGATTGGGCAGATGATAATGTGAGCGTTGGCTCAAGGCAAGATGGCAATACGAATGAGAAAGATGGATTATTACTTAGTTTTCCTTAGCATGCATTATATGTTTCTTCATAGATAAGTTGCATATAGTTGCATGGTCATGGACAACTTGTCGACAAGATGGTTCCTCGAACGGTATTTCTGGGCCATGGAACACGGTTCGTCCTAGAGGGAATAAGGATGGTGTCGATGTTCTGACATCGGGATTTTAGGACTTACAGTGGAGGCTTGCTACCGCCCACTGAAAGGACGCTGAAATCCCATAGTGCTGAAGTAGTAGCACGGTGTTTCGGAAACCTCCCATGGATTCGTACCCTATTTCGGAGTTAGCCGTTCGCCAAGATGATCCAAGATGGCGTGTCGCCAGTGACCTTCATATAGATAGGTCCGGTGCTAATGATGTCTTATGCAGACAGAGTAAGTTATTACTCAAATACAGGGAAGGATGTCGGCTGTTGGTAAGAATCACCTGAATAGTAATATTTATATTGAATTATGATATTGTTCCTAACAATGTCTTGTGCAGGCAGAGTAAGTATTATAAATACACAGGGATGGCTACACGACCGTGTGTAAGAATCACCAAAGGGTGATAACTGCATGCTTTTCTTCTTGTCGGCTATAACATGAAATTGACCCTAAGGCAACGAGAAAGACCACTGTTAATAATGTTCTATAACATGATTACTTAGTGTTGTCTTCTTAGGTGAGTTGGGCCAGCACCGCTCGCCAGTACATTGATGATGTACTGACCCACATTGTAGGCAATATTACAGGTGTATGCTTGGGGTAATTCCTTTGATCGGTACTTGGCATCGATGAATCGGATGGGTGTGCAGAAGCTCTTCTTTCAAGACGATGTCTTCTGCTATATGGGACATAATGTATAGAACAGTGTAATTCAGTTGTACCAGTGGGATTGTAGCCAAATTGGCAAGTTCATTGTAAAAAAGTCGGTATATCCAATTGTAGCCTAAAGGGCAAGTGTATACATTCAGTTGGCTATTCAAGAGTCTTGTAATCAGTTGTAAACTCTGTATCCGCTGCAAGTCTTGTAATCTATTATGATTATCAATAAAGAGATACATTTCTTCATATCTTGTGTGACTTCAATTTATCTGCTTGGTTTTGCTGCGTTGTAGATATTTTCTAAGAAATACCAGGAACTGTAATGGTTTTGCCTTGTATAAGTGCAATCTAGACTTGTACAACATCACGCCAGTGGCTTATTTTCGATCCTCCGGGATCGGGTATGACACTGAGGATGTGGGATTTATCAATATGGACTCTTTTTTCTATGCGCCTTCTGGTGCTAAGTTAAAAAGTCTAGGGCAATGCGGGCCCAACCAGCCCAGTCAACTGACCAAGTTGCTGACTGTCAGCTGGCTCCGTTGACTGTTACACGGGCTCCTGACAAAAAGTTGTACAGAACCACCTGTGTCCAGTCCCCCAGGGCTAACGGACAGGGTGGGTCTTTAAAGACTCCCTCTAAAGATCCAGAGCAAGTGCTTTTACTAGCCACGGATAAAGGAGCAAATATGATGCCTAAGCACCCGTGCGCTCGGGATACCCGAGTTCACAAGTTTGGTGCAAAGGTAGAGCAGCTTCCTACTGACTTATATGACGTGATTACTCACAAACGCAAGACGATAGCGTTGGCATGCAATGAGTCCCTCTTGGGGCGTCGTTGCACCCAAGTCATCATCAACTGCTGCTGTAACAAATTAGCAGCACCTAAAGATCGGCAGTCAGTTTTTCAACGACTGTAACAGCCAGCACCTGTCAGACAACAACTCAAGAAACAGGTGCAAATTCCGGAAGACGAGGGATTTTCTCTCACTTCCTGTAATTCAGCTCAGAAGGTTCGCAAGGGAGAAAAGAAGACATGCTCTTCTAGCTCGGCGATCTCGGCCAGTATTACGAGGAGACCCTCATCTGGAGGGTTCCCACCGACGACCACAGGGGGTGTCTATTTAGGCACTCAATCCAAAAAGAAGCTTCCGACACCCGGGGGTGCATCTTCGGCCTCTTTGAGAGTAGATGAAGCTGGGGGTAGCAGTCCCCTCAATATATGCGACAACCCGGTGTACCAAGAGCACTTACAGGGGGTAGAGATCCCCCAGAACTGTACAACAGACTTGGATTTCTTTGAGGGCCACCACCCTCACCAAGACGATACGGCTTCCTTCACAGGGGGTAGCACCCCTTCCGAGTCAGAGGAAGATGATATTCCGACATTCCCTGACGATTTCTCTATACAAGGGTACGGTACAGAGAGTACCTCTACCACAATTCCTTCCACCTCTACCCACGTGAGGACAGTCTTTATGGCTGACGATGATCATGAAGCGCCTTCTGACCGATAACAGTTAAAAGTGCTGGAAGCCATGATCCTGTCCTTGGTCAAGTCCGTGGACGAGATCAAAGCCGCCTTGCCAACTCAACCAGCGAGGACGCCCGGACAAACAAGCTTGGGACCCACAGTCAACGTGGACTCCAACACGACCGCCCCTCCTTTGGGTGATGATCCCTTAGCAGTATCTGTTCTTTCAGCTGCAGATGAAGCCAAGAAGGCAAGGAAGAAAGTCCAGAAGGTTCGAGCAATGTTCAATGCCCGAGACTCCTCTCAGGATCTCAGAATACGGCAGCCATATCCCGTTGCATGAAGAGACGTGCCTTTTCTACCACGATACAAACCATTTAACATCAATCCATATGACGAGAAGACATCTACGAGCCAGTATATGACCTACTTCGAGGTCACAATAGACTATTTACCGTATGACGACGCCATCCTCACGCGATTGTTCATCGGGGCGTTAAAGGGGGTCGCGTTCGACTGGTACCGCAACTTGCCGGATTACTGCATCCATTCCTTTGTCGGCTTCAAACATATATTCTTGGAAAGGTTCTATGAGGTGGGACAAGATGTGACGATGTCAAACCTCATGGACGTTGTCCACAGAGAAAAAAAGCTGACGAGGAACTACATTGAGCGGTTTCGCCAAACTGTGATGAAATTGCCCTCCGGTAACCCGGACTCTTCTTTAATTGAGATCTGCCAAAAGAGGCTGCTTCCCATAATCAGCCTTTGGATGGACAAAAGTCAATTTAAAGACTGGAAGACCTTCATCATCAGCGCCACTAGCGCAGAAGCAAAACTGAAGAAGGCTCGCCAACTAGGGCTGCATATCTCGGATGGAAAGGATAAGAGCAAACGTCCTAATACCAACAACAACAACAACGGCAAGTTCCTCAAGAAAAATTATGACTAAACAATATCTTCCAACTATCTCTCAGATTGTGAGTTATGTACCCTCGGGTACCGCTGAACTTACACTCTAATCCCAAATCTTCCAGATTGTTGAGTTATATACCTCAGGTACCGCTGAATTTACTCTCTGACCGCTCCGAGTGGATTTATATCGCATCTCCTGGGCAGCAAGTCATGTATGATCATACCTCTGAACTTTTACCCTAAATGTTTTTCCCTACCGGAATCTCCTTCAAATCTATTACCCGCACCACCAGTGCGCAGAAGGGTGATAGGTCCACAAAAGTTATCATAATCTATTACTCGCACCATCGGTGTACCAAAGAGTAGTAGGTCCACAAAATATCATTCAAATCTATTTGCTCGCATTTTCATATGCACAAAAGGGCAATAGGTCCACAAAATTCTCCAACGGAAAAAACAACCATGTCCATATTACCTCTGAGTTGTTTTCCCGTCCATCACAAACAAATCACCCAATACATAGAACTTCCACGTTGATAACACCTCTGAGTTGCTCTGTGTATCCCCATTTGGCCTACATCCTCACTACCTCTGAGTAGGAAGGCTTTGTTTTGACCCATATTTACCACGTCTTCATTACCTCTGAGTAAATATGTTGGTTTTCTCTCCACTTATTATCAGTACTCGCATCGCCAGTACACAAAAATGGTAATAAGTCCATAAAAATTATCCTAATCTATTACTCGCACCACCGGTATACCAATGAGTAGTAGATCCATAAAATATCATTCAAATCTATTGCTCGTACTACCAGTGCACAAAAAGGGTAATAGGTCCACAAAATTCTCCAACGGGAAAAACAACCACGTCCATATTACCTCTGAATTGTTATCCCGTCCATTACAAACAAACCACCCAGTACATAGAGCTTCCACGTTGATAGCACCTCTGAGTTATTCTGTGTATCCTTATTAGGCCCACTCCTACCACGTTCTCATTACCTCTGAGTAGGAAGGCTCTACTTTAGACCCATATTTACCACGTCCTCATTACCTCTGAGTAAATATATTGGTTTTCTCTCCACTTATTGTCCGTACTCGCACCACCAGTACACAAAAAGGATAATAGGTCCACAAATGTCCTCTGTTGACCACAAATGCTGTATTAGGTCCTCTAGTACATGCACCCCTTTTTTACAATCATATGCTTCTGGAACCTAGTTGTTCTGTGGCATTCATTACCCGTTACGTAGAACTTCCACGCCCATATTACCTCTGAGTTATTCTATGTATCCTCATCTGAGTCCACTTCCACCATGTTCACATTACCATCAACCCCATATTTACTATGTTCTCACCACCTCTGAATAAATATGATGGTTCCCTCTCTCAACTTATTATCCGTACCTAAAACCAAGGTACGCCAAGGATGATAAGTCCATATAAAATCCTCAGCCGAAGTACCCAAACCTATCATGTCCATGCTACCTCTGATAGGATTGCCACACCTAACCAACTATACTTTCCATGCTTCTTATTCAAAGTTTTCCAAATTTTACAATTTGAAAACTTTGAAGGGGGTCTTGTAAAGCATGGAAAATATTGCTTTTAGTCCCACATCGGAAAGGAGAAGAAGAAAGGGCTCACTCCATTCTATAAATAGAGCTCCCTTGCCTCCTTTGAAAAGGGTACCAACTTTTCTTCCCTCCTTCCAACTTGGACTCTTCCTACTACGCACCTTCGGGTGCTAAGTCGAAGAAGTCTAGGGCAGTGCAGGCTTAATAAGCCCAGTCAACTGTCCAAGCTGCTGACCGTTAGCGGACACCGTTAACTGTTATACGTGCTCCTGATGAAAAGTTATACAGAACCACCCGCATCCAATCCCACATGCGGAACGGATAGGGTGGGTCTCAGAAGTCTTCCTATAACGATCGAGCGTAGTGCTTTACTAGCCTCAGATCAGGAAGCAAATATGATGGTCCCAAAAGTCTTCCTACAACGATCGAGAGCAAGTGCTTTTACTAGCCTCAGATCATGGAGCAAATATGATACCTACGTACCCGGGCGCTCGGGATACCTGGGCCCACAAAACAGATACAAAGGTAGATCAATCTGCTATCGACTTACGAGAGGTGGTCATCACTGCACCCAAGCCATCATCAACTACCGCTGCCACGAGACAGTAGCTCCACTATCAAGGCAGTCTGTGTTCTAGCGACTGTGACCTACTACGCCTTTCCAACATCATCTCAGAAACATGATGCCAATTGAAGATGTTGTAATGGCCTGCTCTCAACTAGATGCATTACTCAGATGCCTCAACCAGGTGCATCGTCTCAGTTAAGTACATCACAATCTTCTGAAGGAGTCCACCATCAAATCTTCTTCTGTCACGCCCCGCTCCCGTAGGAGCGATCGTCCTCGCTAAGGCGTGATGCCGCACGGGCCTAGGTTGCACCCGTGCAAGGCCAAGTCCAGAAACGGCCGATTTGATGCTAGGCCACAGAGTCGCACAGAGTGTCCCCATTTGCAGCGGAAAGTAAACGAACACACAAGTTGAATACGAAATCAAACTCTTTATTGATATTCAAGAAGTTACAACGGCGCTAGGCCGATATTACAAGTCTACTCAAGCTCTCTCTCTGAAACATAAAAGGCGTGTCAAGTGGCTTACAAGATGGAATGATACACGGCGATGTTCCAATACATTATGTCCTGTATATGGTGCTCCAGCTCCTTGCAACGCTCCAAGGCTCAAGAGATAGCTCCGCGCCTTAGTACGTACGAGGAAAGCTCTGCACCCGCCGACGTCTCCTGCTTCCTGCAAGCAGACTGTGGGGTTATCAGTACATTGTTATGCACTAGTGGGGAGGCTAGCTCGCCCATGCTATCATTACCAAACACGTTACATTTACTTTTGTGCACCGCTATCATTCATTGTCTTTCTAATCTTGCCTTAGGATCAGTTTCATGGCACATATCATGACCTATCTCGTGTTGCTGATTTCAAGTGTCGCATGGAAAATGCATGCATGACTTACCCATACTTACCGTCCGGCCTTCCCTGTCCAAGGTAAACCAAGTTAGTCAACATATAACATGAAGTAACTTAACGTGATTCATGTAAACATTTAATGTTACGGGCGTGTCTATGTCTCGGGTTCTAGCACGTCGTGGGCATGTTCTAGTGTTATATTTCGAGCATGTTCAGGAAGCACATTTCAAGCATATTTGGGGTGGTATATTTCAAGCATGTTCAGGCATGTTACATTTCTAGCACGTTCATGTTCAGGATATTACTTTGCAAGCATGTTCAGGAGACACTTGTTCATTTAACTTAGACTACTTTGATTTTAATGCAAGAACTTGCACGTGGATTGCCACCAGCATAGTCCACTTAATCTACATGCACGGGTCGCTGGCTTTACAAGCCATTTAGGACATTCCCCTGTGGTATTTCTCAACTTAGCGTAGGGTGATGGCTGGTACACCCCATTAAGTCTCTTGAATATACCCTGCACTTACGTCTCTTGGTGCCCAAGCCCGCACCCAAGCAGCCCGTAAGCCCCGTATTGATTCTGCCTAGGCCGGCCACGGTTTACCCCCCCTAACGCCCGTGCCGCAGAATCCTTCCACTCGACGGCCACGGTTTACCCCCCCATCGCCCGTGCCGTTTGTCCACGACCATTTCGTATTAACTTGTCTTTTACTTAGCGGCTATCTCCGAGCCGTAGGCTAACCCTTAGCCATAATGCGTTAACGACCAGGTTGGCGTCCGTACAGCGCGGGTAGCGAGCCCCGTTGCACGTGCCCGTCACACCTGTCGCTAGCGTCTTTCAAGTCTTATCTTTCATGTATTCTTTCTTTCATTTTATTCTTTCACTTGTTCGTATGTTCATAGAGTCATTCATGTGTTTGCTTATTCATTCTTTGAATCATTCATTCATGCATTATGCAACTCCCAGTGTGGGAGTCGCCTTGGCGACCCATCGGTCCCATAGCCTTCCAATGTTGCTAAACTCTACTCGGAGCGACTATGTTGATAGCCTTCCCGTTTTATTGTTGTAAACCATTCATTGTTTCATTGTTTGAACGTATAAGGGACATGAACGTGGGCTTGTGCCTTAGCACGAGCGTAGAGCGCGGTACGAGCGTTTCTATTATTGTCGAGTTCTTTTCTATGTTCTAAACAAGCATGCAAGATGGGATTATTCCCTTAGCTAGGTGCGTTGAGTCATTTATTAGCATGCAAGATGTTATCGCCTAGCGATTCTCGTGAATGTGTCCGCATGGTTATGTGTCTAGGCTAAGCACAGACGGGTTCATAGGAGCCACCCACCTTAGCGATGTTCGCATCGGCCAAGCGATACTCCGAGCGTGCCTTTGATAGTCTAAGTCTGGATTCATCTTTTGACGGGCCAATGTAAGTCTTCCATCGATTCGCATCGATACTTCATCGGGTCGAAGCAACTCTTCGGGTCGACGGCTCGTTTGAGTCGTTGCACTTGCCGTTTGGATCGGCGTTCCGCTAGGGCGGAGCGGGTCGTTACATAATACACCACTCAAAATAAGTCTCGTCCTCGAGACTTCTTGAGTGCAGGTCATCCTATCATTCCTTAACTTGTGTTGTCGTGTTTCTTAGACAATTTCTTCGAACGGCTCTATCGTTTGATGGAATCGAACCATACTTGATATCTTTCTAAGTTCCGTGTCGCACGCGTTTGGTCGATTTTATTGAATAGCCTTTCATTCCTTTTACAGTTGATTGTACTTATTCAATTCAAGTGTTTCTTCGTCTTGGTTGTTATTTCTCTGTGTCACGGGACAGAAATATTCACACGAGGCACATTGTAACTCGTCAAATGCGGGGGTCGTAGGCTGAAGCAACTTTCGTTTATCTCGGTCATCGAGATGACCCGATTCGCTTTTCAAGCGTTCGTGTCCACGAAATCAGTATGATTTCTGCTTAGCGGGGTCGACCAAGTCTATGAAATTTTCGTCCGATTCAAGACTAAGTATTGCACTATCCTCGAGTATATCTTCCTATCAATGGTCCAATTCGTTATACCAACTTTTATTTGCACGATATCGATTCCATATCATTCACTTATTTAGGGCCAATCTCGTTGTCGTTTACGCACACTCCGCTTACACGTTTTCTTTGATTCCGAGCCACGCTCGTACTAGTATCGATCCTTTACTTAACGCAATTTGAAGATCTTTGACACTCTCCCATTCTTCAAGTCTTGCTTGAACTCAATGTATCACTTGGCTGGATCGTACACGCATTCCAAGCGTCCCTAAAATACATGCATTCAGCCAAGCCGCATGATCTAGAAATTGTCATTTTCACTCGAGTCGCATCGTGCACATACTCAAGCGTCCCTGAATATATGCATGTCAGCCGAATCTCGTGAGGGGTATTCCTATATTCGTGATTCATATTATCCATCCACGCCAATCCTCAAGATCAATCCTTCGATTGATAATTCATGAAACAGGACGTCTCGCCTACCCGCTAGGCCATCTTTTCGAGGCTAAGTCAATGTCAGGATTGGAATCATAGTTCCCCAACAATAATGCCAACACTGACCCCAATCCTAGGGTCAAACCAGAGTCGATAGTACAGGATTTTCTACCCAAGCTCGCGTCACTCAGATTTCTAAACATCGAGCACGATCACCTATTCGCATCAATGTATTCGTCACACACCGCAACGAATTTCAAATCCATTCAAATCACTAAATTGACATACTTCACATATCCCTTCTAACCAATTCACGTATTCGATCACGAGTTCATCTAACTTGACAATATATTGCGCCCCAATCTCACGCGAGTCCGATTATCCACGGTGGTTCATGAATCACCATGCAACGCTCCCGTGGAATAATCATTCTCATCGGGGCGTAACTCTTGTTTGGGTCCAGACTAATTTATTTTCGATACACGGATTGGACCTACTCAATCCTCAAGTTCGATTCTTCAAGCACACAAATCCATTCTTGAGTCACCTTCCCGTCAAACCACAAATCGAAGCACACAAATTGTTACGCCAAGCTAGGTCAATCACCCCTGCTGTATGAATCACCATACCAGCGCTCACGCGGAGTGATCGCCCTATTCGGTGCGACGCATGTACGAGGCTGGAGTTGCGCTCGCATAAGACAAGCATGTCGACGTTGAGGTTATCGTCGAAGTAAATCCAAGTATTTTCATTTTCATTCGAGCCAAGATTGATAGTCCATTCGTCATTTCGTTCAACTAGAAAATCCACGAGCCACGTCTATATTTTCCTCGACACGTTTCAACATCCCAAGTATAGCTTCCAACGGAACAATAACATTTGCACGATCGTCATTTGCCGAGTCAGAGTACCCCCGAGTTATCGCATATCGATCTTTGATACGCCTCAATACCATCGACGATATACGTAACCTGACGATCTTCCTTTTGCAACCAATTTCGAGTCGTGCATTGATGCTGTTTGTCCGAGTTGGATATTCCACAATTTCATTTAATATTCAAGATCAAGTTCAACTGCTGTTCCTCAAGCTAGTTTCAAGATCGTTGTTCAAACTCAAGTCACAATTCATTTGAATCAATCCGAAGTCGTACGCACGATCCTCTAAGTTTTCTCGATCAAAGACCATTCACTTTCATTCATCGTTCCGAATCGTTTTCTAACATGCGTTGCCTATTCACAAGTTGTCTGAACGACATCTCGTTCGGGACATTCGAAGTCATGATCAACTAAGCGTGACACGTTCTAAGGCTTTGCGCGATCGCATCGCCTCGCCGACATACTCGTACGATCCGTAAATCCTTTAGTCTCGCTCGAACAATTTCTATGACGTCCATACACCACTCAGGGTTCGAGCCACTCGACTAGTCGTCGACACTCATTCTTATTCTTCTCCGGACCTATCACATATACCACTCGGATTCAAGCCATACGATCTAGTCCTCAATCACGTTCGCGTCATGCGCTAAGACATCCCTTAGATTCGTTCGACGAATCTCTAACGTAATTGCATCACGTCGCCTCGACGTACTAAGTCGTTCGTATTATCTTCAAAATCCAATAAATCTTTCGTGCACGCCTAAGCGTTAGTTTGATAGCGTTCCTATCGATATACACTCTAAGTGCATCTCCGTTCTCGATCGAGCGATACATTGACATCGCTCGCAGCCCGATTGCACCCAAGAGTCGAGGTGCACGACGCGCGGACTAAGTTGTACCGCCTAACCATCCTGTACGGACTACATTCAAGTTTGCACGCTCACTTATTCTCGTTCGCAACTCGTTTGCACCAAAGAGTCTAGGTGCGCGAAACTCCATACAACTTTGCCAAAAGGCTACATGCATGACCATCCCGTTCGAACTATACTCGGGTCTCGTGTACTCGTTTGCTATCGTCAGCATAAGCTTATTCAAGCACGCCTCGTGTTTGCTAACTCTTAGCATCGGTTCCTTCCAACTCAAGTCCGTCGTGGTTTGGCACAAAGGCCTTCGCCTATCAAGTCCGATCACCCGAGTACTTATACGAGCTTTCGAAAATATTAGACTTATTGTATGGAACATCCCAAGGCACAACGAGAGAGAGCGTATACTTCTTTTTCCATCGACGAGCTTTCAAAACTGAGAAAAACCGAAATGAAGTCCAAGGACGTAAAGCCGTGCTCTGATACCAATATGTCACGCCCCGCTCCCGTAGGAGCGATCGTCCTCGCTAAGGCGTGATGCCGCACGGGCCTAGGTTGCACCCGTGCAAGGCCAAGTCCAGAAACGGCCGATTTGATACTAGGCCACAGAGTCGCACAGAGTGTCCCCATTTGCAGCGGAAAGTAAACGAACACACAAGTTGAATACGAAATCAAACTCTTTATTGATATTCAAGAAGTTACAACGGCGCTAGGCCGATATTACAAGTCTACTCAAGCTCTCTCTCTGAAACATAAAAGACGTGCCAAGTGGCTTACAAGATGGAATGATACACGGCGATGTTCCAATACATTATGTCCTGTATATGGTGCTCCAGCTCCTTGCAACGCTCCAAGGCTCAAGAGATAGCTCCGCGCCTTAGTACGTACGAGGAAAGCTCTGCACCCGCCGACGTCTCCTGCTTCCTGCAAGCAGACTGTGGGGTTATCAGTACATTGTTATGCACTGGTGGGGAGGCTAGCTCGCCCACAATGCTATCATTACCAAACACGTTACATTTACTTTTGTGCACCGCTATCATTCATTGTCTTTCTAATCTTGCCTTAGGATCAGTTTCATGGCACATATCATGACCTATCTCGTGTTGCTGATTTCAAGTGTCGCATGGAAAATGCATGCACGACTTACCCATACTTACCGTCCGGCCTTCCCTGTCCAAGGTAAACCAAGTTAGTCAACATATAACATGAAGTAACTTAACGTGATTCATGTAAACATTTAATGTTACGGGCGTGTCTATGTCTCGGGTTCTAGCACGTCGTGGGCATGTTCTAGTGTTACGTTTCGAGCATGTTCAGGAAGCACATTTCAAGCATGTTTGGGGTGGTATATTTCAAGCATGTTCAGGCATGTTACATTTCTAGCACGTTCATGTTCAGGATGTTACTTTGCAAGCATGTTCAGGAGACACTTGTTCATTTAACTTAGACTACTTTGATTTTAATGCAAGAACTTGCACGTGGATTGCCACCAGCATAGTCCACTTAATCTACATGCACGGGTCGCTGGCTTTACAAGCCATTTAGGACATTCCCCTGTGGTATTTCTCAACTTAGCGTAGGGTGATGGCTGGTACACCCTATTAAGTCTGTTGAATATACCCTGCACTTACGTCTCTTGGTGCCCAAGCCCGCACCCAAGCAGCCCGTAAGCCCCGTATTGATTCTGCCTAGGCCGGCCACGGTTTACCCCCCCAACGCCCGTGCCGCAGAATCCTTCCACTCGACGGCCACGGTTTACCCCCCCATCGCCCGTGCCGTTTGTCCACGACCATTTCGTATTAACTTGTCTTTTACTTAGCGGCTATCTCCGAGCCGTAGGCTAACCCTTAGCCATAATGCGTTAACGACCAGGTTGGCGTCCGTACAGCGCGGGTAGCGAGCCCCGTTGCACGTGCCCGTCACACCTGTCGCTAGCGTCTTCCAAGTCTTATCTTTCATGTATTCTTTCTTTCATTTTATTCTTTCACTTGTTCGTATGTTCATAGAGTCATTCATGTGTTTGCTTATTCATTCTTTGATTCATTCATTCATGCATTATGCAACTCCCAGTGTGGGAGTCGCCTTGGCGACCCATCGGTCCCATAGCCTTCCAATGTTGCTAAACTCTACTCGGAGCGACTATGTTGATAGCCTTCCCATTTTATTGTTGTAAACCATTCATTGTTTTATTGTTTGAACGTATAAGGGACATGAACGTGGGCTTGTGCCTTAGCACGAGCGTAGAGCGCGGTACGAGCGTTTCTATTATTGTCGAGTTCTTTTCCATGTTCTAAACAAGCATGCAAGATGGGATTATTCCCTTAGCTAGGTGCGTTGAGTCATTTATTAGCATGCAAGATGTTATCGCCTAGCGATTCTCGTGAATGTGTCCGCATGGTTATGTGTCTAGGCTAAGCACAGACGGGTTCATAGGAGCCACCCACCTTAGCGATGTTCGCATCGGCCAAGCGATACTCCGAGCGTGCCTTTGATAGTCTAAGTCTAGATTCATCTTTTGACGGGCCAATGTAAGTCTTCCATCGATTCGCATCGATACTTCATCGGGTCGAAGCAACTCTTCGGGTCGACGGCTCGTTTGAGTCGTTGTACTTGCCGTTTGGATCGGCGTTCCGCTAGGGCGGAGCGGGTCGTTACATAATACACCACTCAAAATAAGTCTCGTCCTCGAGACTTCTTGAGTGCAGGTCATCCTATCATTCCTTAACTTGTGTTGTCGTGTTTCTTAGACAATTTCTTCGAACGGCTCTATCGTTTGATGGAATCGAACCATACTTGATATCTTTCTAAGTTCCGTGTCGCACGCCTTTGGTCGATTTTATTGAATAGCCTTTCATTCCTTTTACAGTTGATTGTACTTATTCAATTCAAGTGTTCCTTCGTCTTGGTTGTTATTTCTCTGTGTCACGGGACAGAAATATTCACACGAGGCACATTGTAACTCGTTAAATGCGGGGGTCGTAGGCTGAAGCAACTTTCGTTTATCTCGGTCATGGAGATGACCCGATTCGCTTTTCAAGCGTTCGTGTCCACGAAATCAGTATGATTTCTGCTTAGCGGGGTCGACCAAGTCTATGAAATTTTCGTCCGATTCAAGACTAAGTATTGCACTATCCTCGAGTATATCTTCCTATCAATGGTCCAATTCGTTATACCAACTTTTATTTGCACGATATCGATTCCATATCATTCACTTATTTAGGGCCAATCTCGTTGTCGTTTACGCACACTCCGCTTACACGTTTTCTTTGATTCCGAGCCACGCTCGTACTAGTATCGATCCTTTACTTAACGCAATTTGAAGATCTTTGACACTCTTCCATTCTTCAAGTCTTGCTTGAACTCAATGTATCACTTGGCTGGATCGTACACGCATTCCAAGCGTCCCCAAAATACATGCATTCAGCCAAGCCGCATGATCTAGAAATTGTCATTTTCACTCGAGTCGCATCGTGCACATACTCAAGCGTCCCTGAATATATGCATGTCAGCCGAATCTCATGAGGGGTATTCCTATATTCGTGATTCATATTATCCATCCATGCCAATCCTCAAGATCAATCCTTCGATTGATAACTCATGAAACAGGACGTCTCGCCTACCCGCTAGGCCATCTTTTCGAGGCTAAGTCAATGTCAGGATTGGAATCATAGTTCCCCAACAATAATGCCAACACTGACCCCAATCCTAGGGTCAAACCAGAGTCGATAGTACAGGATTTTCTACCCAAGCTCGCGTCACTCAGATTTCTAAACATCGAGCACGATCACCTATTCGCATCAATGTATTCGTCACACACCGCAACGAATTTCAAATCCATTCAAATTACTAAATTGACATACTTCACATATCCCTTCTAACCAATTCACGTATTCGATCACGAGTTCATCTAACTTGACAATATGTTGCGCCCCAATCTCACGCGAGTCCGATTATCCACGGTGGTTCATGAATCACCATGCAACGCCCCCGTGGAATAATCATTCTCATCGGGGCGTAACTCTTGTTTGGGTCCAGACTAATTCATTTTCGATACACGGATTGGACCTACTCAATCCTCAAGTTCGATTCTTCAAGCACACAAATCCATTCTTGAGTCACCTTCCCGTCAAACCATAAATCGAAGCACACAAATTGTTACGCCAAGCTAGGTCAATCACCCCTGCTGTATGAATCACCATACCAGCGCTCACGCGGAGTGATCGCCCTATTCGGTACGACGCATGTGCGAGGCTGGAGTTGCGCTCGCATAAGACAAGCATGTCGACGTTGAGGTTATCGTCGAAGTAAATCCAAGTATTTTCATTTTCATTCGAGCCAAGATTGATAGTCCATTCGTTATTTCGTTCAACTAGAAAATCCACGAGCCACGTCTATATTTTCCTCGACACGTTTCAACATCCCAAGTATAGCTTCCAACGGAACAATAACATTTGCACGATCGTCATTTGCCGAGTCAGAGTACCCCCGAGTTATCGCATATCGATCTTTGATACGCCTCAATACCATCGACGATATACGTAACCTGACGATCTTCCTTTTGCAACCAATTTCGAGTCGTGCATTGATGCTGTTTGTCCGAGTTAGATATTCCACAATTTCATTTAATATTCAAGATCAAGTTCAACTGCTGTTCCTCAAGCTAGTTTCAAGATCGTTGTTCAAACTCAAGTCACAATTCATTTGAATCAATCCGAAGTCGTACGCACGATCCTCTAAGTTTCCTCGATCAAAGACCATTCACTTTCATTCATCGTTCCGAATCGTTTTCTAACATGCGTTGCCTATTCACAAGTTGTCTGAACGACATCTCGTTCGGGACATTCGAAGTCATGATCAACTAAGCGTGACACGTTCTAAGGCTTTGCGCGATCGCATCGCCTCGCCGACATACTCGTACGATCCGTAAATCCTTTAGTCTCGCTCGAACAATTTCTATGACGTCCATACACCACTCAGGGTTCGAGCCACTCGACTAGTCGTCGACACTCATTCTTATTCTTCTCCGGACCTATCATATACACCACTCGGATTCAAGCCATACGATCTAGTCCTCAATCACGTTCGCGTCATGCGCTAAGACATCCCTTAGATTCGTTCGACGAATCTCTAGCGTAATTGCATCACGTCGCCTCGACGTACTAAGTCGTTCGTATTATCTTCAAAATCTAATAAATCTTTCGTGCACACCTAAGCGTTAGTTTGATAGCGTTCCTATCGATATACACTCTAAGTACATCTCCGTTCTCGATCGAGCGATACATTGACATCGCTCGCAGCCCGATTGCACCCAAGAGTCGAGGTGCACGACGCGCAGACTAAGTTGTACCGCCTAACCATCCTGTACGGACTACATTCAAGTTTGCACGCTCACTTATTCTCGTTCGCAACTCGTTTGCACCAAAGAGTCTAGGTGCGCGAAACTCCGTACAACTTAGCCAAAAGGCTACATGCATGACCATCCCGTTCGAACTATACTCGGGTCTCGTGTACTCGTTTGCTATCGTCAGCATAAGCTTATTCAAGCACGCCTCGTGTTTGCTAACTCTTAGCATCGGTTCCTTCCAACTCAAGTCCGTCGTGGTTTGGCACAAAGGCCTTCGCCTATCAAGTCCGATCACCCGAGTACTTATACGAGCTTTCGAAAATATTAGACTTATTGTATGGAACATCCCAAGGCACAACGAGAGAGAGCGTATACTTCTTTTTCCATCGACGAGCTTTCAAAACTGAGAAAAACCGAAATGAAGTCCAAGGACGTAAAGCCGTGCTCTGATACCAATATGTCACGCCCCGCTCCCGTAGGAGCGATCGTCCTCGCTAAGGCGTGATGCCGCACGGGCCTAGGTTGCACCCGTGCAAGGCCAAGTCCAGAAACGGCCGATTTGATACTAGGCCACAGAGTCGCACAGAGTGTCCCCATTTGCAGCGGAAAGTAAACGAACACACAAGTTGAATACGAAATCAAACTCTTTATTGATATTCAAGAAGTTACAACGGCACTAGGCCGATATTACAAGTCTACTCAAGCTCTCTCTCTGAAACATAAAAGGCGTGCCAAGTG
Source organism: Iris pallida (assembly GCA_029216955.1). Taxonomy (NCBI): domain Eukaryota; kingdom Viridiplantae; phylum Streptophyta; class Magnoliopsida; order Asparagales; family Iridaceae; genus Iris; species Iris pallida. The sequence continues at coordinate 14,730,556 of JANAVB010004998.1, read as the reverse complement.
GCTTACAAGATGGAATGATACACGACGATGTTCCAATACATTATGTCCTGTATATGGTGCTCCAGCTCCTTGCAACGCTCCAAGGCTCAAGAGATAGCTCCGCGCCTTAGTACGTACGAGGAAAGCTCTGCACCCGCCGACGTCTCCTGCTTCCTGCAAGCAGACTGTGGGGTTATCAGTACATTGTTATGCACTGGTGGGGAGGCTAGCTCGCCCACAATGCTATCATTACCAAACACGTTACATTTACTTTTGTGCACCGCTATCATTCATTGTCTTTCTAATCTTGCCTTAGGATCAGTTTCATGGCACATATCATGACCTATCTTGTGTTGCTGATTTCAAGTGTCGCATGGAAAATGCATGCACGACTTACCCATACTTACCGTCCGGCCTTTCCTGTCCAAGGTAAACCAAGTTAGTCAACATATAACATGAAGTAACTTAACGTGATTCATGTAAACATTCAATGTTACGGGCGTGTCTATGTCTCGGGTTCTAGCACGTCGTGGGCATGTTCTAGTGTTACGTTTCGAGCATGTTCAGGAAGCACATTTCAAGCATGTTTGGGGTGGTATATTTCAAGCATGTTCAGGCATGTTACATTTCTAGCACGTTCATATTCAGGATGTTACTTTGCAAGCATGTTCAGGAGACACTTGTTCATTTAACTTAGACTACTTTGATTTTAATGCAAGAACTTGCACGTGGATTGCCACCAGCATAGTCCACTTAATCTACATACACGGGTCGCTGGCTTTACAAGCCATTTAGGACATTCCCCTGTGGTATTTCTCAACTTAGCGTAGGGTGATGGCTGGTACACCCCGTTAAGTCTCTTGAATATACCCTGCACTTATGTCTCTTGGTGCCCAAGCCTGCACCCAAGCAGCCCATAAGCCCCGTATTGATTCTGCCTAGGCCGGCCACGGTTTACCTCCCCAACGCCCGTGTCGCAGAATCCTTCCACTCGACGGCCACGGTTTACCCCTCCATCGCCCGTGCCGTTTGTCCACGACCATTTCGTATTAACTTGTCTTTTACTTAGCGGCTATCTCCGAGCCGTAGGCTAACCCTTAGCCATAATGCGTTAACGACCAGGTTGGCGTCCGTACAGCACGGGTAGCGAGCCCCGTTGTACGTGCCCGTCACACCTGTCGCTAGCGTCTTCCAAGTCTTATCTTTCATGTATTCTTTCTTTCATTTTATTCTTTCACTTGTTCGTATGTTCATAGAGTCATTCATGTGTTTGCTTATTCATTCTTTGATTCATTCATTCATGCATTATGCAACTCCCAGTGTGGGAGTCGCCTTGGCGACCCATCGGTCCCATAGCCTTCCAATGTTGCTAAACTCTACTCGGAGCGACTATGTTGATAGCCTTCCCGTTTTATTGTTGTAAACCATTCATTGTTTCATTGTTTGAACGTATAAGGGACATGAACGTGGGCTTGTGCCTTAGCACGAGCGTAGAGCGCGGTACGAGCGTTTCTATTATTGTCGAGTTCTTTTCCATGTTCTAAACAAGCATGCAAGATGGGATTATTCCCTTAGCTAGGTGCGTTGAGTCATTTATTAGCATGCAAGATGTTATCGCCTAGCGATTCTCGTGAATGTGTCCGCATGGTTATGTGTCTAGGCTAAGCACAGACGGGTTCATCGGAGCCACCCACCTTAGCGATGTTCGCATCGGCCAAGCGATACTCCGAGTGTGCCTTTGATAGTCTAAGTCTAGATTCATCTTTTGACGGGCCAATGTAAGTCTTCCATCGATTCGCATCGATACTTCATCGGGTCGAAGCAACTCTTCGGGTCGACGGCTCGTTTGAGTCGTTGCACTTGCCGTTTGGATCGACGTTCTGCTAGGGCGGAGCGGGTCGTTACATCTTCGAACAAGGAGATCAGTCAAGAGGGAGACAAACAAAACTCTCTCAAATTAAGACATTCGGCACAGCACCTTCTCCTAGGGCCCCCATACCCGTCCAACCAGAAGATATCCTTCATGCGGCTTAGTCATGAAACATTCCACATGCGGGTCAGTCATGAGATGGCCTCATGCGGCTCGGTCAGAAGGCATTCCTCATACAGCTCGGTCAGAAGGCATTCCTCATGTGGCTCGGTCATGAGACGTCCTTCATGCGGTTCGGTTATGAGACGTCCTTCATGCGGCTCGGTCATGAGACATTCTCTCATGCGGCTCGATCATGGGACATCCTTCATGCGGCTCGGTCATGAGACATTCCTTCATGCGGCTCGGTCATGAGACATTCTTTCATACGGCTCGATCATGAGACATTCTTTCATGCGGCTCAGCCATGAGACTTTCCTCAAATGGCTCGGCCAGGAGACATCCTTCATGCGGTTCGCCACAGAAGATTAGTTGATGCACGTGACAAGTTGACCAGGTCTCAATTACTCAACGATAAATTACAACAAATCCTAAAAAATCCTCAGCTATCAGTCACAAACCGAGTCTCGAGGCATTATTACGGCCATGTGGCCCGAGGATTTTCCACGTGGTCATCTATGCAGCTCAAAATATCCTTCATCCCAAAATTACTATAAATAGCAAGGTGCCACACCCCTGCAAGATGGTTGGCAATCCAAGGCTGGCAACCTTCAAGAAGGCAATTTCTTCAAGATCTAAAAACTGCGTCAGATAGTCCACGGAGTAAGGCAGAGTTGATAGCACTTTTCCGAGCCTCCACCGTCACCCCCAGAATCAAAACTAAACAATTGTACTTAGATTGTTTCCTAGGTTTTTTTCTAGGCTTTTCTTTGTATAAGCGAGTTTGCAATCAATTTCAGTGTTCTGTAATACCTGTCTTTATTTTTTATGGCAAACAGATACCAATTGTAGTGATTTTAGATGGTATTAACAATACTTTTTTTTCGATATGTGCTCCGTCGGCTGAGCACAAACTATCTAACCTATGTACTATAGGACATATCGAAAAATACTTTTTCATACCAAGGTTGATCGATCATTCTTCTATTCCTCCGTCTTCAACAATTTGGTATAAACATGCACCAGACGAAGCGATCGTCTGGAAGACACCTTTTATGGATCAAATAAATCTCTATAAGAAGTTGTTAAAGATGGAGGAGCCTAGAGACATGCCTAATGGCCACTTGTTGAAATTGACTGATACGACATCTTCAAGTATAATTTTATTGAAGATGGGCTATTTACATTTTGCTTTTTGTATAACTTTGTATAATTTTGTTTTACTTTGGTTCAAATATCATTTTGTACAGTGTTGAACCACTTTTGTGTATGGTGAATTATATCAATGATAGAAGTGAATTATTCAAAGTATCAATGTATTAGTGAAATATCTATAGTATCACTGTAACAATAAGGACTGTCAACAAAGGTTACAGTCCTACATTATGTTAGGACTGTCAACTTGTTGGCATTATAAATCCAAACTCTCTATCAAGACATATCCTGACCCCATTGGATTAGGACTGTCAACTAAGTTAATAGTCCTATATTATGTTAGGACCATTATCTTATTGACAGTCTAAATTAATACACTTTGTCAGGATATATCATGACCCCATTATGTTAGGATTGTCAACATGTTGACAGTCCAAATCAAAATTCTATGTTAGGACATATCCTGACCCTATTGGATTAGGACTGTCAACTTGATGAAATCCAAATTAAAACTCTCTGTCATGACATATCCTGACCCCATTGGATTAGGACTGTCAACTAAGTTGACAGTCCTAGCATCAACCCCAAGAGATTAGTTGACAGTCCTAGCATCAACCCCAAGAGAATTTGACACATATTCCATGACATTATTATAGAAGTCGGGGCCTTTTTCATGATAAAGTTCCTTCATCATGTAACACCTCTTCCCGAATTTTCATTTTTTTTAATTTTTTATTGGCTTAAAGGTAATTTTCGTCGAGATTTTGTGAATGATATTTTATGATTAATTCTTTATCAAAAATTAGTTTAAAATTAAATATTTTGTGAGTGCTAATTTGTTTTAATAAAAATATTTTATTAAATTATATTATTGGAATTACGAGATGTTTGTATATTATTTTAATTTTTTATTATCAAAAGTTGGTTTCTAAAATAGTTTAGAAGTCATAAATATTTTCAAATAATAAAAAGAATTCGTCCATTTATTTTTGAAATAAAGATTTGATTTATAAAATATATACTTTACAATAGCATTCCAAATAATAATCAATTATTTGATTTTGGATTTAATTTATATGATTTAAATTATTTGATAATATTGAATAATAGTTTAAATTATTGCAATCGTTTATAGTATTACGATTAGATTAATTTGTATTTAAATTCTATTTGATTTAATTGAAAATTTATGAGAAGATTATCCTTGGAAGAGCTAAGCCTTATCGATCTAGGAGTTTTTGACTCCTATATAAAGAGAGCCTTTCCTCTACTTTTCTCCAAACCCAGCTCTGTAGCAATTCCACAAGGTTTTTTCTAAGGGCACCACCAATTTTACTTGGGGACAGCCCAAGAAGGTGGAACTTTTGTTGGAGGCTGCCCACAAGTTGCTTGGGGGCAGCCCAACCCCCTAAACCCTTATTTCCTCCCCATTTCTCATTTTCCTCTCTCTCTCTCCCTCTCCACCAAAAGAAAAGCTCTCACAAAACCCTACTCTCTTCTCCTCTATTCCTCCATCACTCCATTCCAAATTCTTCCATCACTCTCTCCTCCACCACTCTATTGCAAGAGATGACACGCAAGTCGAAGCAATCATCGGAGTCTAGATATGTTCTTTCCTAATTTTCTCTACATTTTTCTAAAAAAAATTTCCAAATCAAAGAATCATTATTAAATCTCCAAAAAGATTTGATAAATTAGGTTTAGAATTACTTTAGGGTTGATGAATGAATTTTTCGAATACGATAATTCGCACACATACTTGAATCCCAAACCCTAGAACACTACACGACGTTCGGCTGCTATAGTCGAGCAGCATTAGGACTGCCAGGGATGTGGCAATCCTACTGTAAAGTAGGACTGCCAGGGATGTGGCAGTCCTACTTCATGCAGTCCTACTTTACAGTAGGACTTCCACATCCCCGGCAGTCCTATCGCTGTTTAATTGTTTAACAACTGTATGTTTAATTGTTGTCTATTTTCGTTAACATGATGGTTAGTTATTGTCTATTTTCATTCCCTGACATTAGAAATTCTTAACATGATGTTTAATTGTTGTCTATTTTCGTTTCTATTATTTAATAACTGTATGTTGTCCTGCAGTCCTCCGGTCGCTAACAAAAGAATACGTTCTACCGCGTCAAAGTGGAAGGAACGCAAGGGATGTCCTCTCGAGCCACAACCGTAGCAACCCTGGCAGTCCTAATGTTGTAAGCCACGACTGTAACAGCCGAACGGTCATAACAATTTATCGTGTTCTAGGATTAGGGTTTCAAGAAATGTGTGAGATCATGTTCGAAAAATTCATTCATGAACCCTAAAGTGATTCTAAACCTAATATTTATGTTTATGTTTTCTATTTTGAGTATGAGTGGAAAAAAATTTTGGTAGTTGATCTTAGACAAATTTGGAGGAAAATTTGTGCCAAACATGAATGAGATAGGAGAATTTTTTTGGAGATAATTCTCGAAAAGAAAGGAAGAAAAATTTGGAAATTTTTTTGGACTAGGGTTTAATTCTATGACCTAGAAATGTTGGGAGAGATGAAAAAAGTAGAGGCCCACTACACCATAATAGGCATTTTGTAACACTTTTTTTTCCCAATTCGTAACGGTTATTACTGTTACATTTGTGTAACATTAATTACCGTGACAACAATAAAATAACTGTTACTAAATAATATTATTACATTTTTTGTATTTAGTTTATTATTGATAACAGTAGTAACCGTGACCAAGCAATTGAAAAGGGTTACCAAAATTTCACTTTCCCTCCTTTTATTTCAGATCCCTCCTCTACTTTCCCCCTTTTAACCAAAATAATATTAGTAACTCTCTTCATCCACATCTTAAAGAAAGGGGAGCCAGAGAAGCTCATCCCAAGCTATTATTTCCTCACTCCCATCCATCCCGAGCCAAGCCTCCGCAGCCGTCGTCCTCATCGGTGCCATCGCCACTGCCTTACCACTATCACCGTTCCTCCTCCATCAAGTTGGCCCCGCTCTGTGCAAACCCTAGCCAGAGAAGAAATACGTAGGAGATTCACAGGTGAGCTAAGCTAGCAAGCTAGGGTTTCACTTCCCTTCAAAAGTTAGGGTTATGGTTTTGATCTGTGTGCTTGTCTAACAGGGATGTACACTTGTCGGAGCTATCGAGTAAGAAGTCATACGTTGCACCCTCTTAAATAGTACAAAATCCCTCTTTTCTGCTTAATTTTTATTAGGGTTCCTTTGTTGATTTGATCAATTTACATGGTTTCGATGATCAAAATGTTGGCTTGTTGTTTTTTGATTTTTCTAGGTTTGTGGTCAATGGCTTTGAAGCGGATTTTGAATGAATTGAAGGATTTGTAGTATGATCCTCCTATTTCTTGCAATGTATGTCTAAGACTTGATCAATTTTATTTTTTTAGTTTTGTTTTTGTGTCCTATTTTTGTTATTTACATCTGTTTGTTTGGGGGATGGAATTGAAGAATTTTGTGTATGTCTAAGACTTAATCAATTAGAGAGTACCTAATTTCTAGAACCATAATTTATGAATTATCAAATTGACCGGTGTAAGCGGCTCATGGCCTCTCTCTCCCGGAAAGGGAGGTTAGGGTGCTCAGCCACGGGTTCAGTCTGAACCTGGGGTCGTTCAACATGAAGGAGCACGTCATCATTACCATCTTCGTCAATTGCAGGGTGTCCTTCGGACGAGGCGATGATTACTCCATCGGTGTGGTAACGGTCACGAAGGCCTACTATCAGCAGGGGCTCGGCTTCCTCTGTGCGCTCATCATTGTGCTTACTACTCAGGTCCGGTTTCTTTTTCTTATTAGAAGTAGTCACTGTTACGATAACGTCTTCTCTGAAATCACATTCAATCGAAGCTAATGAAGCACGTTACTTGATAATAATATGTTTTTCTCTTATTTATATACTTTTCCTATTGTATGATAAGCTAGCAATGTCTTCCCTTATCCAATTATTGTCCTCTGATCCAAAGCAACAATTTGACATCTGCATAATATCAGAATCACACATTGATAGATATCCACACAGAGTACATGCCAAAGAATTTGTTCTAAGTCCCTTAACATGGATAGTTCAGTCCCATCTGCATCCAATTATTTGTGCACCTAGAAAAAAATTAATTAGACAAGAGGAATGTAGACTCTTTTTAGCGCAAGAAGCGACGATAGATTCATGCATTTGCAATATGAGTCGCTATTGTGTCCTCTCTTGATGGATATGACCAATAGTCTTCTTTTGTGTTGGTTTACCTGGTGATTTTATTGATAATTTGCTTCTATGTATAGTTCAGAGGATTTGATAGTGTGATAAATAATTATCGTTGAAGAGGCAGTTGGGATGTATCATCACCATCCAAGTCTCTCCTATCATAATGGGGTTGGCATTAGGCATACGAAAGCTACATACAAGATTTGACAAAGTTTTATAACCGGTTGTCGACATGGCATGCTTCGTCTGGATGAACAACATAGACGAAGGCTATGTTAAGTAAATGACACGCAAGAACTGTATCACATGGGTTTTGGCACAATGAGTTCAATAACGGATCAATGAACTAAAATTGTTTAGGTCTCTTTCAGTGATTACGCGAGATAAGCCTTACACTAGGCAGTTCTCTTGTGGTAAAGCTTTTGTTTTGCTTTTTGGGTGCTATATGAAGAAAAGGAAATGGCTGTTTAATTGTTACTTGGGTTCATTTGTCGATCCATTTGTATTTAAACTGTGTATGGCTCTTTTTTAACAGCTTCTGGGTTATGGATGGGCTGGGATGTTAAGGAGATATTTAGTCAATCCTGCTGAAATGTGGTGGCCTTCAAATCTAGCTTAGGTTTCTCTCTTCAGCTTTGCCACTGTTACCTATCTATGATAAAAGCATGATAATACAATTCACCAATGCACCGGTGTACATTTTCAGTTCCTTTTATTGGAAATTTGGAAGTTACAAGTAGAAAGGATATACATACATGTTTTTCTTTCTTCTGAGCCTAGTGTTCAGAGATGCGTTCATGCCGTCACAAGTAATTGGGTTTTGAATTCCTCATGCCTTCAGATATCTAGTTGTCGTCGTTGTTGTTGTTGTTGTTCTTGAATTACCTTTTATATAGATTGTGTCCTAATTCACAGTTGTATTTGAACTGAATATCTACCTGTAAGCCTGCCAAGATTATATGTTACCCAATTATACTCGCGTCTAATTTTATGCAGCTCACTTTCTTATAATCATCGGAGTTCATTGTGGGCATGTCCTAGAGCATATGAAGGTTGGTTTAGTTTGTTTTTTTTTTCGTTAAATTTATTTACTGATACTACATGAGAGACCATAAAAAAAAATTTGAAGAAAGAGAGACCATAAAATTGATAAATGAACCTTCTACCTTTTCCTCTGTAATTGGCAAATAATGTCTACGATTCTGCCCATTTGTTTCTCCAGAGAGAGGTTGATAGACTATTTGTCATGGACGTCGTGCTCCTTATTCCTGGAATTCTTCTGCATTTACACATGGTGAGAAAAAGTAAGCAGAACTTCATCATAGTGCCTTCTGTTACAAATGTGCAGGTTGGTGCCCAATGACTTTCTTTATTTCCTTATACATTTTGATTCTATGCCTATTTTATGCAGTAATTCCACTAAACAAGCAATTGTACATGAGTTTCAGCTATGTTTGTAAGCCAGCACCATTTGGATCTCGTTTGAAAGGTTTAGTAGAGAAAAAGTTCTTTTCAGTTCTAATATACCGGTTATAGTTTTTTTTTTCCCTTGTGGTAGAGAATGGGTAGTTTACAAGGACGCGCGACTGCTAAAACCTGTTATGACAAAAAAAAAACTGAGCTAATTGAGTTTCAGGGCTCGAATAAAAACATAGAACTCAATGTCTTTTATTCTTTTTAGACTGCAATATGTATGCAAGTGAATGTTATATGCATCTAGACACTCATGCTGAAACAGGTTTAACATAATTGAAGTCTGGGAGATTTGAGGGATCAAAAAGAAATTATGTGAGGGAGTTAAATAGTTGGAACTAGATTGAAGAGAATATTTTAGGGGTTCTGCTTGAATGGTTTTCTTCTTCTTTTAAGAGTGTGTGTGTGTGTGTTAGAGAGAAGAAATAGGTTAGTACTCAAGCCATACTCGTTTGAGCTGTGCACTCACTATCCTCTGTTACTAGAATAAAACCTGTTCAATCATATCTATATTACTATATAATGAGAAAAGTAGATGTTTCACCGTGGAAGTTTTTGTTCCAAAAATACTATATAACGAGAAAAGTAGACTTTACCTTAAAAAAAATCCAAAAATACCCTCATCTATGTATACTTATTAAAATTCTTCATTAAATTTAATATGGGTAGTTATCTAATTACCCATAGAAGAAAAAAAATAGTTATTTGTTTTTTTCAAGTATTTTAAAGTTCGTGCAAGGCACGTGCCAATATACTAGTATCATCTAAAGGTATTACAAGAGTTCAAAGTTGTCGAATGTGACATGCCAAATTACCTGATCAGATATCCTGATTATTACACCCTCCAAAGGTTATGAATCTTTCGGGATCGAAGTCTGATCCTATTATCTTGATAAAAATGGTGCAACAAATATTATATGCAACCTACAGTACTGCCACCAACTAGGAAGAAAAATATAGGGTAGCCATCTATGTATACTTATTAAAATTCTTCATTAAATTTAATATGGGTAGTTATCTAATTACCCATAGAAGAAGAAAAAAACAGTTATTTGTTTTTTTCCAAGTATTTAAAAGTTCGTGCAAGGCACGTGCCAATATACTAGTATCATCTAAAGGTATTACAAGAGTTCAAAGTTGTCGAATGTGACATGCCAAATTACCTGATCAGATATCCTGATTATTACACCCTCCAAAGGTTATAAATCTTTCGGGATCGAAGTCTGATCCTATTATCTTGATAAAAATGTGCAACAAATATTATATGCAATCTACAATACTGCCACCAACTAGGAAGAAAAATATAGGGTAGCCATCTATGTATACTTATTAAAATTCTTCATTAAATTTAATATGGGTAGTTATCTAATTACCCATAGAAGAAGAAAAAAACAGTTATTTGTTTTTTTTCCAAGTATTTTAAACTTCGTGCAAGGCGCGTGCCAATATACTAGTATCATCTAAAGGTATTACAAGAGTTCAAAGTTGTCGAATGTTACATGCCAAATTACCTGATCTGATATCCTGATTATTACACCCTCCAAAGGTTATGAATCTTTCGGGATCTAAGTCTGATCCCATTATCCGGTGTTAGGATAAGAGAATTAAATAATTAAGACGAGGGAATGTCATAGATCAGGGTATAAATTATTGGTATTGGAATATTGCACATTATATAATTGTACTTTGACATCATATGATGTCTAAACTTGTTTGAACCGGAGTGTCATAGATGAGGGAATTACGTGTCCAGATTATATATGATTCTTATAATGTTTGATTTTGAGCAACTACCATCTGTAGTAATGGCATGTTAAGCAAGTTGCACAGTGTTGTTTTCTACCATTCTAAATTTCCTTGTACGCTAAGAATCTCCCCAATGTAACAATTTGTAACAATTTTCTTTGTTTCTTTCTTGAAGTACTCTTTTGTTATATAATCAATTTATCTGATATAACTACTAATTCCAGGTTCCCAGCGAGCAAAAGCTGCTATCTCTTTATCTTCTAGATAGCATCGTGAAGAATATTGGAAGAGATTACATCAAATATTTTGCTGCAAGACTACCTGAGGTAGATTCTTTTATCCAGCTTAAGAAGATGAACATAATGCAATTTCTTATAGCAAATTGTATTATCTTATCTCCTCGTCTAGATTCTTTATAGTCTAGGAGAACTTGGAGGGTTCTCCTTGGTTGCAAGAGCTTGAACTGCAATCCAAAAATGTAGGTCTGCCTACCTATCAGCTAGTCACTTAGGTTTTATGGCATGACCCTCTTATGTTCATAGTTACATTGGCTAGAAACCTGGCACCAACATAGGAGTTGACATCAAGTCCTGGTCATAAAACTGTGAAATCTTATATTGAGCTTTCTTATGCTTCATAGCCGATTCAATGCTGATGGGAGAAGGCTTGTATTAACAGAATACGTTCATGTCTTGTAGTTGCAGAGAAAGTTTTATCTCTATGCAAGTTTGCATCTAAATATTTGTATTATTTAAAAAGTATACTGTGGGATATCACATTGGCTAAATTCTATTTCAAAAAATTGTAAGGACTTTTCTTCCTTGTTATGTGGTTCCAGATTTCTTCAACTACATCATCTAGTTATTCATTAGGTCTTCACATATGTTCAAACCTTATCCTTGAGCTTCTTATTTGTAGTATTTTCCTGTGTATGTGGTGCTTCTCATATAATCTCAATTCTTGTTGATATGTTTATTTTTCTTTGCAATGCTTATGAAAAGTGAAAATTTCTTTACATCACGAGTTCTTTGTCCTCTCTCTCTCAATTTCATTACTGCATTGGCTTTTATTTAGGTATTCTGCAAGGCCTATAGGCAAGTAGACTCTTCAATACATAATAGTATGAGACATCTCTTTGGAACGTGGAAAGCAGTTTTCCCTTCCTCAACTCTTCAGGTAATTGAGAAAGAACTTTGCTTCACGTCAGCTGTCAACGGTTCATCTGGATCTGCTGCATCGAAATCAGATTCACAAGCACAACGCCCAGCCAACAGCATTCATGTAAATCCAAAATATTTAGAGGCAAGACAATGACTTCAGCAGTCAACCAGGGTAAGCGAAGTGCCATATGGCATTAGAGTGCAAAATATGATTTTAAACTTTTTAACAGTTGTACTTCGTAGGGACAGTTTAATGTTACTGTTACTGCGTGTTGTACATGCAAAATTATGAATCTATTAAAGCTTTCTACTAAGTGCACTGTCTCTTTTATAGCGAATAAGCTGGATTCTTGCTGGGGACAACTCAAGCAGGCTATCAGTGGGAAAAAAGGCTCAGATTCAAAGGGACAATGGATGGGATGAGTGGACACCTATAGTAAGCCTGCTGCCAATACTTCATTAAGGGGGAGTGCTATAGGGCCTACTCTTGCGTTCCTAAGAGGTTAAAATGGCAAGTATAATTACAAGAAGTGGGTGTTGTTTCAGCTTTCGGTGAGGTCTTGTACAGTTTTGTATGGTGAAAGAGTGATGTACTTCCCGAATTTTTGTACTTATAATCGTTCAGATGATTAACCTTTTTGTGAATAGCTATACATAGTCCTAAAGTGTAAGTTTTGCTTACTGCTGATCTGTTTGTTGTGGTTGCTTGTTTAGCTAATATATACTGTCAGATGTGCATTGAACTACCACTCCTGTTATTTATGAGCCATTCTGTGTGTTTTGCTGCTTTATACTCCACAATCAAGCTGCCTTACATGCAAATACAAAGTACAACCAACAATACTGTCATAGTAATAACTGACCAAAATATATTTTGTAACATTAATAACCGTGGCAAATGGTAAATTGCTCACGGTTATTACCATGACAAAAATAATAATTTGTTACGGTTATTACCGTGACGAAAAAAATAAATCGTCACGGTTATTACCGTTACAAAATATTTACCACGCCTTGACCGTAACGGTTATTACTGTGACGAAAAATATTTGTCACGGTAATAACCGTGGGCAATCGTCTATTATGGTGTAGTGCCCCCAAGTAACCCGGGAGAGAAGAAAAGAGTTGAGCGAGAGAGGAAAAGAGTAGAGGGAGGGAGAGAGAAAAATTAGAAAAGTTGTCTTTTATACCTAATGTTGGGCTGCCCCCAAGTAAAAAAAAACTGATGGCAAACTTGTAATATTTGTAAACATTTTGGGATGCCCCCAAGTAAAATGGGTGGTGCCCTTATAAAAAACCTTCCACAACCATTGTCATCATCATCCATCAACACAAACCATTGGTGTTGTGTACCGTATCCGTGTCCATCAATCCTTCCACTATTTTCCTTTTACAATTACAGTCTTTCCCTTTCATGTCCGACACACCAAACATCCAACTCCATCCTGTGTCCGTGTCGACAAGCCGACACGAATAATACAACCCCGCTAACCCTAACCCTAAACCTAATCTAGTTGTGTCCAGCCACCGTGTCCAGTTGCCGTGTCCGGGCGTCCTCCACTGCCACCTTCTACCAAAATCTGCTACTACTTGGCCGTCATCCACCTCCACCATACACAACCTCCTCCTCCTCGGCCATCTGTCGACCCCAACTCCCAATCACCAGCACCATCATCCCCGCCACCGCCACAACAACTCCACCGTGACCCCATCGACCTCCTGGATCATCATCAACAACCACCTCGTCCAGTCTTCCGTCACTCTCCTCCTCTGCGCCTCACCACGACCGACCGAAGCTACCACCTCCCTGACCCACAGAGCCACCACTGTCGACGACCGACAGCCCATAACCACATATCAAAACCCAAACCGTCTACAGGTGATAGAACCAACTAACCTCGATCCAGCAGCACTCCAACGTTGCCCACCTCTCCAACAACCGCCTCGACTCCAAGTCAGTGCGTTGCGCCTAGCCCCGCCAATGCCGACAACTTTTCTATCGGCCGTGATTGACCGCCCCGCGCCGTCGCTATGCCCGCAGACCCAGCCCTCACTGTGGCCCTGTGCCGCGTCTTCCAGAGCGGCACCGACGATCGTAAGCACCTGTGTGCCGCTCGTCGCCAAGTCCAGCAACCGCCAATGCGCCTCGGCATGAGCGCCTCCGGACGAGTGCGCCCTCTTAGTGAGCCTTTCGAAACCCTCTCTTCTCTCTCCCTCTTTCTCAGAACTCTCTTTTCTCTCCTCTGTTCTCCTTTTCCAAAATTTCCCTCACATTTTCTCTCTCTCCTCTTTCTCTTCATTACATACTCTTTCCCAATTAATGCATATCCTTCATCATTATTGAAAACTGAGAAACAAAGAGAGAAATATTTTGTATTATTATACTCTCTTTGTAAAATCGACGCAATAGAGTAGGTATGAGTTTACCATATCAACTAGAATAAGTGTATAAATGTAACTATAATGTCATAAGTATTAATTATTAGTAATATCTTTAGTAATATTTATATACACTGTATTTATTAAAATAATTATATATTAAGTAGTTTTCTATAAAAAATTATCGTGTAACGAAATATTATATGGGGTTTAGGGTCTACATCTATTTTCAAAATTGGGTTAGAAACCCTAAATATGTTATTATATTTTTTTTTACAATATTTAAACAAAGCTTTGATCCAAAAAAGTATATTTTTGACAAGTTCAGTTTTATCCCTAAAGTGTTTTGCCAGATTTTTATTTATTTATGTAAAGTATTTTGGTTAATAGAAATATAGTTTCTAAATATTTTAAGTATTATAAAATAAATATTTTCTTAAAAGGTTTAATACCTATTATGCTTTTAAATATATTTCTCAATAGTCTACAAATATTTTATATATATATATATATATATATATATATATATATATATATATATATATATATATATATATATATTTCTAAATCAATTTTCTATTGGATTAAGTCATTTTTTATCGTAACTAATCGTATTCCTATATTCTTGTGAATTCCAAAATTCTTCATATCTACCGTAGCCAATTTGACTATTCTAGACTCAATGACATGGTCTGTCCCATTATCTGAGATCATCTTACATTCTTTTGACATCTGTGACTTTTCTGTGCCAACAAAATCATATTGCACGCAAGTCGACTGCAACTTAATTCAAGACAAGTATATTACACTGGTTACTTTCAATTTCTAATAGATTCTATGATACATGTTTTAGATATACCTTTGATATATGACTCTTGACACGTTGTTCACACGAGTATGGATTCATATACATGATTATTGAGTTTCATGATTTATGTTATTTATCATGTTTCTTGACTTACATTTCGTGATTATCGTATATCATAATTTTTGTGTCGTGACATGAATCCATGAGTCGGGCGGGGAAATACTTTAGTAGACATGTAAATATTCCCAAATACAAGAACCACCCCCTCGTGTCCAAACAAGAATGACATCGCTCGTACACTTCACGTGTGGTTTATCATATTTATCCCTAACCGTTTATACGTCGAAAGTAGTATTTCAAAATACTTAGTTAGATGTCTTGATCGTCGTCTTTATATGTTCCACTTTATATGCCATGATAGTTTTGTTTACATGTTTCTTTCTAGTTGTCTGTCATGATTGTCTTTTCTCTAAATTGTCATACCATGTCACAATGTATATCATATGCTATTTCTGTTTTATAGTTTCTATTATGTCTTGAATAGTTTGCCATGTATGTACTTGTTCTATTCCTGACTGAAAGTCATTTTTCAGATTAGTCGTTGCTATGCATTCTATCATTGGGAAAGATACATGTATACTTGAAGGCCGATCCTAGAGACTAGTTAGATAGATGAGTTATTTTTTATTTTGTGAGATATTATATTTTTAGTCATTCATAAACTTTGGATATTGTAAATGATTTAGTTCTCATGAATGAGCAAATAAAGAAATTAATTATGAATAACTATTGTGATTTTGAGCATTGTGTTCTAGACAATGTTCTACCGACGACACTGAGGTGTAAGCTGGACTTGGACACGTACTCGCATCTCAAAAAGCGGGTGCGGGTCATGACATATCATGATCCGACCTGCAACATTAAGGCCCAATCTTTGATGGATGTTATCCAAAGTAATTCATCTCCCCCGTTGGGAGATGGAAAGTGTTAGTTTTCGGATGTCATCGCTCTATGAATGCTAATATAAGCGCATTATTCACTGTCTTATATGCATAATTGACCAAATTGTGCAAACCGATATGAATGATCTTGTTCCTGATGGCTTCCCCTAATATGTTAAAATTTCAACTACTACACTTCTTCACGTGGTTTATGACCGTTAGCATACGAGAGCTTATCTGAAAAGTTAACAACCAGATGAAATTAGAACTACGAAATATATAGTCTAAATCAAAACTTAAATTTTATGTAATATACATATCGGGTTGTTCCATATTTGAAAGGCAATTGGGTTGTCGAAGGACAACAACATAGACCAACCTTCTGGACGAGTCAAAATTGGACTAATCGACTATTGAGACGGCCCTAAATCATCTTCTGGCTGGGTTCGGCCAATAAGCATGTCTTCATCAGAGGAGGAAGAAAATGGATGACTACCAGGAGCTAGTGTCTTCGAACGAGTCTGGCAGGCCGATGTAGTAACTTGTCTTCATGGGTCGGGTTCAGTGATAGTGACCGGTCTCTCAACCGGACGGGCCACATTGCATTCCTTGCGCTCCGACACAGTGTGTCGTTTTCTTTTGGTAGCTGCCGTAAAACTGGAAAAAAAAGATTTAGGACACAGGAAAAAATAATTGGGAGTGTAAGGAGTGTCAGAAAAATCTATAGTCCTAATTACAACAGAACTGCAAGAAAAATCTATACTCCATATGCATAACAAGACTGTAGGATTTTTCTATTGTCCTACATATACTACAGGACTGTAGGAAATTCTACAGTCGTGCGTATTCTTCTGGATTGTAAGATTTGCCTACAGTCTTGTCGGTTTTCAGCCCGACTGTAGACAAATAAAATCTACAATCTAGTTTTTCTAATCCCTAAATTGGATTTCTAGGGTTCGAAACAAATAAATATAAACCCTAAATTATTTCTAAACTATTTTATCTAATTAGTTTAGGAATTACCAAAGATTCACGAAAATTAAATAAAAAAACAAATAAATATTTAAAAACCTAATGAATGGAGTAAGAATATTGAAAACATATCTAGATTGTGATGAAGTTTGGGTTTGGGTGCCATTCCTTGGAAGGAATTGTGGTTTAGAAAGATAGAAAATGGGTTTGAAAATTTGAAGAGAGAGAATATGAATTTTTAGTTTGGGGGGGGGGGGGGGGGGGGGGGGGGGGTTGGAGCCCAAACTAAACTTGGGATTGTTATGAATAAAGTTGTATCAAGCTGAGCTGTCTGAAGTAATGGACAGTCCCAAGTAAAATTATAGTGCCTTTAGAATTTTCCTTAGTTTGTAACCTCCATTAGTATGGTCCGTATATGTTTAGGTTTTTTCTATGGGCACTACCAAAATTGCTAGGGGCTAGCCCAAAAATTTTCAAGTTTATTACAAGTTTGCCATCCAAAAATTTTGCTAGGGGCTAGCCCAAGCCAGTCTTAGGACTGCCAGCAAGTTGGCAGTCCTAACATACGTTAGGACTGCCAACAAGGTGGCAGTCCACGTCGGAGATGGGAGAAAAGGAAGGAACGCCCGCGCGGGGGCGACCAGCGCTCCGTCGTCATCCTCTCCCACTCCCCCTTCTCCTCCGTCTTCCGCCCCCTCCTCCAGATCCTTGCCCCCCTCTGCTTCGACCTCGGCAGCCGCCCCGCCGTCGACCTCGTCGCCGCCCACGTCTTCCGCTGGCCCCCTCCCCTCCCCGGCTCCCCCATGGACCTCCCCCTCGCCGCCTCCTCCCCGACCCTCCGCGTCCGCCTCCCTGACCCTGACCTCCCCTTCTCCCTCGACTCCCGCCTCTCCTTCCCGCCGGTTGCTCCGCCGTGACTTCCCGCAACACCTGAAGCCCCATCTCCTCCACTTCCTCGACCTCCACTTCCCCTACATCCTCCTCCTCCCTACTTCCCCACTCACTTCCCTCCTAGACTCCCTCCGCTCGCGGCGGAGCAACCGGCGGTGGCGGTGGCTGCTGGTAGTGGTGGTGGCGCCGCCGCCGCCGGAGGAAGGAAGAGGAGGAGAAAAGAGGAGGAAAAAAATTAGGATTTGGGGGATTGGGCTGCCCCTAGCAATTTTTGGGTGTCCCCTAGCAATTTCTCCACATTCATGGGCTGTCCCCTAGCAATTGATGCCCCCTAGCAATTTTGGTAGTGCCCATAGAAATTACCTATGTTTATATTGTAGGAGAGATGTTTGAATGGATTGCAAAGCGATAGATCTACTAAAATTTCATAGTTGAGCGCAAAAATATGACATGGGCTGCAAAACAAACATTATATCCAAAAGTCCAATGTGTGGGCGTACAATTGAATTGGAACACGGGGGAAACGGAAACAACGCTAGGGAGAGAAATCCTCCTCTTCTCTCCTCATAGACAAGAGAAAAGAGAGGAGAGATTAAAGAAAGGACAGCCACCCCCAATTTTCAAAGTTATTAATACAAAGTGGCTCCTTTCCTCTCAATTGTTTCCTATTTTCAAATTTCTCACTTTCAAGAATCCCCTCTCTCTGTCTCTCTCTCTTTTTTTAAAAAAATTAAATTTACATCATTTAATCATTCATTTTGTGTAGTTTTCCTTTTTCATGATTACGCTCCATTCCATGTAATTTCCTTTGTGTTCTTTTTGTTGTAATTATAGATCGACCATTTTGCTTGATTTCGATATATAGTGCATTGGATTTCAACATTTTTAGACTAACTTCTTCTTTTTGATGCCTAATGGCTATTGATTAAAGTTGTTGAAAGAACCCAACCCTCGAGGAGGAATGGAATCATCAATCAAACTCGGATCATTTCTATGATGCCCATATCTCTCTCTACACCTTGGTTTCATCTTCTATTTTCACTCTATCGAGAAATTTTGGATTGCTTTTTGATTCTTGAAAATGAAGCTCGTGGTGCATGTGGCCGAGGCTCGAGGCCTTAGAGCAATGTACTCCGACGACGGGTTAAGGAATTCGTACGTGAGGTTGCAGATTGGGAAGTATCGAATGAAAACTGCGGTGATAAAGAAGACCTTAAATCCGTCATGGGACGAACAGTTTTGCTTCTTCGTAGGGGACCTCTCCCTTTCCGAGAAGCTCATCCTCTCCGTCATGGACGAAGACAAGTGCCTCGGACGACTAAAGGTGCCTCTGCGAGCTGTCCTGGACACCGACAATCTTTCCCTCGGAACGACATGGTATCAATTGCTACCCAAGAGCAAGAAGTCAAAGAACAGAGTATGTGGTAATTGGTCTATCTTTACATACTTCATTTTCCATCCTACTTTCCGCATCACAACTCTGCTGCTTTAGCACCTTAACAATCAGTAGGCATATAACAACAAACAAAAAAGGAAAACATAAAAGAGAGGATGGAAAAGTAAAGAGAAATTTTGAGTCGTCCTCCACTTATTTTACCATAATTCAAGGTGCACTCCATCGAAATAACATAATGCATGAAATCTCCCACTTTTAACGGAAACCGTCAATAACTAACAGTCAACTCCTTTGACCTACATAAATAAAAAAGAAATTTTTTGAGTTGCACCCCATTTATTTTACCATAATTCAAGGTGTACCCCACTTATTTGAGAGTATTTTAATCATAATTCATCCGTTAAAAGTGGAAGGTTTCACGCATTATGGTAATTCGGTAGGGTGCACCTTGAATTATGGTAAAACAAGTGGACGGCCACTCAAAATTTCTCAAAGTAAAAACTTATATGGATTGGCGCTTGTTTCTAGTGGAAGTGCCTTGCGTGTTGGTTTTTTTTTGCATCTGTGCATTTGAGTCTCTTGGTACGAGTCCTGTCAGTTTGGAACTGCGTGGACATTACACAAGTACTACATCAGTTATGTGTTAGTGGCAAAGGTTGTTCTACAATTGAGCATAAAGAAGCAAAATATAAGTTGTGGGAGACTGAGTTTACTTATTCATCCGTCTAATAAAACGGATGCTTAATTAATAAGTTGATTCTTCTATGATTGGAAGTGTCTGGAGCTACTGAGTTGATTTTGGTTAATATATGCAATAAAGGCATGCATATCATGATTAGGAATTCACTCTTGATTACTTGGTCCATATAACATCTTAGAAATGTCAATTGGGAACTTTTTTGGGCTAAAAAGGACCCCTCAATGTTCTCAAATTAATGGGTTAGCATTGGTGACTTTTGGTCCTTCCTCTATATTACATAAAGGAAAGTGTAACTATTGATGTATGACCAACATATGAATGCATGATAAGAGAACATGATCATTTCATAATTAGTAATAACTTCTCAATGCACCAAAATGAGCACTATTTTACTGTGATATGCTTGGAAATTAATTTGAAGCATCATCAAATAGGTCAGTTTTCATTGTTTATGCATTTACACTTATTTACAGGAGAAATTTGTCTCAGTATATATTTGTCCCAGAGAATGTCTATCTGTGAGGAAATGTCAATTAACTCTCAGACCTTTGCCGATGATATTGCCTCGAATTTGGAAAAATCTTTTGAAATAGAAAAAGAAATGCCACCATCGTTCGTTGGATATATGGAATCATCTCCTCCATTGGAAATTGAAAAAACGGAACCTGCGAAAGAAGATAAGTCAAATTCAGCACCATTTGCTGACATGTTACGTAATTTTTTTCTTCGAAACACCAACGAAACTTTATTGCTCGCCGACAAAGATCTTGATTCCTCTGAAGAATTTTGTAATGCATCAGTGAATGGTGAGACTTGTAAGAACACAACTGATGGCACCTGCTCAAACATACCATACGATGAATTAGTAAAAACCATGGAATCAAAAGATCAAGGAGGTGAAATGCCAGAGAATTTATCCGGTGGAGTACTTCATGACAAAACTTATGTTGTTTCCCCAAGTGAAATGAACTCCATTCTCTTTTCACCCAATTCAGAATTTTTGCAATCATTGCCAGAGGTTCAGGGAATTTCTGGTGTGCAAGCTGACCATTGGGTGCTTGAAAATGATGGAACAAGTCTAAAGAGAGCGTTGACTTACACCAAGGCGGCAACTAAGCTAATTAAGGCTTTGAAAGCTATAGAAGAGCAGAAATATTTGAAGATTGACAAAAAAAATTATGCAGTTCTAGCAAGCGTGAGCACTCCTGATGCTCCTTTTGGAAGCTGTTTTAAGATTGAGATTTTGTATTGTATAACACCGGGACCTGAAATGCCATCTGAGCAACTGACACGACTGATAATATCCTGGCGTGTTAATTTTCTTCATAGTACAATGATGAAAAGTATGATTGAAAATGGAGCAAAGCAAGGGCTCACTGAAAGTTATTTGATATTTGCTGACTTGCTTTCTAAGTATGCCAAAGTGGCTGATATGGAATGTAGCGGTTCTACCAAAGAGCAAATATTAGCTTCATTGCAAACAGAGCAGGAATCTATTTGGAAGCTATCATTTCGGGTTTTTGGAAATTTTACTTTTGTGTTATGTGCCTTTTTTGGACTGTATATTCTTATACACATCCTTCTTGCCAACCCTATTATGATTCAGGGGCTGGAGTTTCCTGGCCTAGATCTTCCTGATTCAATTGGGGAAATAGTAGTTTCTGTAATTTTAGTTCTTCAAGGGCAACAACTTCTGAAGAGGATTGGTTGTTTTCTGCAGGCCCAGAAGGACAAAGGTATATTTTGTTCACCATGTGATCTCAAATTTCTTATTTATGTTGTTGACTTTGTGATTGTGTTTCATTCTCAAATTACATTTATTTGATTTATTTAGGGGACTTGGTTCCCAATTTTAACATATGACGGAAATTTGAAGATGTTAATAAGTCATACTGTACATTGTTTACTACAAGAATTTTTGAAGAGAAAAATTCTAATGTACTATCCTGATGCTCTCTTATTCTTTATCAACATTAGATGGAATAGAGTTTTAGCCGCATTAATTGGAAGTATTAGATCTATAATTTACATGTTCTTGGTGCCTCATATTTCAATTATGGAGTCAATCTGATTATCTTTTTGTGTGCTTCATCCTGCGAACATATATAGTAGTTTGATATTTGATTAATTGGAAGTATTAGATCTATAATTTACATGTTCTTGGTGCCTCATATTTCAATTATGGAGTCAATCTGATTATCTTTTTGTGTGCTTCATGTTGCGAACATATATAGTAAAAAATAAAAATAAATAAATAAATAAATAAATAAATATATATATATATATATATATATATATATATATATATATATATATATATATATATATATATATATATATATATATATATATATATATATATTTTTTTTTTTGGAACCAGGTAAATTGTTTCTGGAATCGCTCCCATTGGGATTCGAACTCCTGACCACTCGGGCCGCATGCATCTCTCTTAACCACTAGGCTAGAGGTCATTTGCTATATATATATGGCTTAATTGCACTTTGCTACCCTCAACTATTCCGTTTTTTTCAACTTGATACCATAAACTTTTTTTCGTAACAAATTGGTACCTCAACTATTATTTTTTTTCAACTTGATACCTAATTTTTCAAAAATTCCGAAAATGCCCTTCCCTCTTCCTTCCCTCCACCCCCTTCCCCACTCCGGCCACCCCCCTGCTAGCTCTGGCCGCCCCACCCCCCCCCCCCCCCCCCTGCTAGCTCTGCCCCCCCCGCCCCCACCCCCCCCTGCTACCTTCGGCCACCCCCTGCCCCGCCTCCCGCCCCGCCCTCCCTCCCCAGCCCCCCTCCTCCCGTGCTGCCGCGGCCTAGGGGAGAGGCGGGGGCGGGCGGGCGGCCGGAGTGAGCAGGAGGGGGGGGGTGGGGGGCGGGGGGGGGGGGGGGGGCGGAGCTAGCAGGGGGGGGGGGGGGGGGCGGCCGGAGTGAGCAGGGGGGGCGGCCGGAGCGTGCAGGGAGGGAGGGTTAGGGGTAGGGGTAGGGGCATTTTAGTCCAAAATAACATCTGGGTACCAAATTGTTACAAAAAATAGTTTAGGGTACAAAGTTGAAAAATGGTAATAGTTGAGGGTAGCAAAGTGCAATTAAGCCTATATATATATATATATATATATATATATAGTAACAACAATATTCTATTGAATACTTCAAATATCAAACTACTATATATATATATAGTAGTTTGATATTTGAAGTATTCAATAGAATATTGTTGTTACTATATATATATATATATATATATATATATATATATATAGTAGTTTGATATTTGAAGTATTCAATAGAATATTGTTGTTACTACGTCACCTAGATGGCAGATGCAAGAAACTTGACACCAATTTCCTATGCAATTTTCATATGGTATTTGTTGAGTTAAAAACATTTTTTTGTTCTTCCTACCATCCTCATTGTCCTTAACTTCTCTTGAGCCTCCTCGTCCCACCCTTGACTATGATTGTCTATCTATTACTATTGTCACTTGCCTTCCACTACCAGAAATCAAGGTCTACACCTGTAACAGTAAGAGGTGTTGTCAACAGGATTCGATGGTTGCAACACCCCCTACCGATTCTCTGCCTCCTTTTAGTAGGTCTGATGATCGCTCCATTTTATCACGAAAGAAGTCAAGATGTTGTATTATGCATGATCTTTCTTAGTTTATTTCTTACCTTTGACTCAATGCTTCTTTTTGTCACTTTGTTAGCTCTGTTCCCTGTGTCTTTCTTCCTTCCTCTGAACATGAGGCACTTCAGCAATGTTGTTGGCATGATGCAATTGATGAGTACAGGCTCTTTAGTCCAATCACACATGGGTCCTTGTTATTTTACCCCACGAACGCTCACAAGCTAGTTGCAAATGGGTGTTAACCGTAAAGAACAATCTCGACAATGTCATCTATTGCGAAAGGCTTCACCTAGAGTTATCGCATTAACTATGTGGAGAATTTAATAACAAAATTACTCTGTATTTAGTTAAATTATTGATCTTTTAGCTTCATAATTGATTTATTATTAATAGTCATAATTGATTTATTATTAATAGTTACTGAATTCTTAGTCTTGGAACTTAGAGTTTTCTCATATTTTTACTCATTTTTTATACATGTTTATGTAAATCTATTTTGTTTACTTCTATTATAGGGAACTCCTTAATACTACTTGAACCCTACTTATGCCGTGCTTAGGTACCAGGTGTTGGACTCTCTCTTAACGGGCTAGTTGCCTTTTCCATCTTTCTTGATACTATAATATCACATAGAACTTGTTCCTTGAATAACAATGTAAACTCCTAGTCACAAGTGGAATACTTTTGTCTAACCTCATATTTTATTTAACCTAAAGAGCACTATGGATAATCCTCTAGTCCTCTTGGAGGAATAGTTAATCCAACGTATGCTTCATAACAATTTTCAGAATGGAGTCCGAGTACAAGGGCAATAACTGATTTCCTTTTAGTTTTCTCATATGTGGTAATGCCAACTTAGATTAATCTAACGCTCCTTTCCTAGGCCAAATTTTAAAGACATATGTTATGTAGCCCTTTAGAAACCTCCTAAAAATATCCAAGCCTCTGAGCCTTCTAACTTTATAAATGCTTGTGGGTATGGGTCGCCCTTAAATTTCCTTGGCCTTGTTGGGTACGTTGCCACTACCTCTAAACATGAATACCAAAAAAACATAAATTTGTGGTAAGAATGCACATTTTGTTAGGATTCGATTTTTCTTTATACACAAGCATGTCAATCGAAGTGACAACTAAACTTATGGCTCATAAACATGATAGTAGTCCGGATGGCATAACTTGTTGGGAACGGCGTGCGGAACACAATGTAATATTACTGTTCTCGACCAATATAAAATTATGAGAACTAAAATGAATTGCAGAACCCTACAAAAGCACACTACCACAACACAAAAATAACAATAGCAAACACAACAATATTTATGTGGAAAATCCAGAGGGAAAAAAAACCATGGGATGATCGGAGTCTAAGCCAGAAAAGCTCTGCTAAAAGGAATACACCGACTTTCCTAACTTCTCCCATTGATCCAAACTGAATAACCCCAACTACTTAATGAATGGAAATAGATTACAGTGGAGAAAACAAGTTGCCGAAGATGAGAACAAGAAGAAGAGCCAATGTTGACCTCTCGAACGAAATTCTTCTCAAATCAACTACGAATTCCTACTCTGTTTCTTCCTCTTCTTGAAGGTTGTACAACCACTACTCAATTGATTTTGCTGATCTCTCTCTAAAATATAGGTTAGAGAATTAGTTATACCCCTTCCCAATCCGAAGATAGTCTTGACCGTTGGATTTGATCAAAACCCTTGATTTCAAACCCAGCCCTTGATCTCAAACCCAAAATCCACTCAGCCTAGGCCCAACGGCATACCGCCAACATACCAGTGGTATGCTCAATCAACCCAATTTGTCGGAATTCCACTAGACGATTTTATCATTTTGTGGCATACCGGTGGTGTGCCGCCAACTATGATACACTCAGAAACTCTCCGTTACCGACTCAAAATGAGTCCAACCGCCTCTAATTTCCCGAGGTTCTCCAACAAATGGATGGTTGTTGCACTCCAGGGCGTTCTTCATATAAGAAGGGAGTCCAATCCCAACATGACCAACCAGGAAACCACCAGTACAATCTGTTCTTCGCCTTGAAATTGACTTATACTCGTCTTTCTTACAAATAAGGATATGATAATATCCAGTTTAACTATCAATCAGATAAGTACCATTTGATAAATATGGAGTAACACTCAAATTGACATTCCAGGATGTTGTCATGTTATTTTGTATGTTGATAAAGCAAAATGCTAAGGCTTTTCTTGCCTTGCAGGTAATGATCATGGAATTAAAGCTCAAGGTGATGGTTGGCTACTAACAGTAGCCTTGATTGAGGGAAGTAACTTAGCAGTAGTGGATTCATCTTGTTACTATGATCCATATGTGGTTTTTACATGCAATGGTCAAACTAAAACGAGCTCAATTAAATTCCAGATGGAAAATCCTCAGTGGAATGGTTAGTTAATCAGATGTGTTTCTTTGCAGATATACTTCTTTTTAGTACATTTAATTATTTTTTTGTCGTGATATTAATCATCAATTTGTATAAGGAAACTATTTTACTGGATTTGTAGAGATATTTGAATTTGACGCAATGTCTAATCCTCCATCGAGGATGGATGTGACTGTTTATGATTTTGATGGACCTTTTGGTGAAGCTACATCCCTTGGTCATGCTGAAGTCAACTTTGTGAAATCTAATCTATCGGATCTGGCTGATGTATGGATACCTCTTGGAGGAAAATTTTCCCAAGCATGTCAGTCTAAGTTGCATTTGAGGATATTTTTGGATAATACGCTGGGAAATAAAGTTGTTACAGAGTACTTAACAAAAATGGGAAAAGAAATGGGGAAGAAGGTGAGAAAGTGCATTTTTTTCTAGATCTGATACTATCATAAATCAACTCTGATAAGCTTCTTATTTTGGCTAATATTGTTTAGTATTTATTTTAAAAATTGAATATGTAGATTAACTTGCGGTCACCTCAGACAAATTCAACATTCCAGAAGCTGTTTGGGCTGCCACCAGAAGAATTTCTCATCAATGATTTTAATTGTCACCTGAAACGAAAAATGCCTTTGCAGGTAAACCTCAGTTTTCTGCTATTTGTTTCTAGAACACTTGGGAAATCAAAGGATGCATGAAGAGAGACAGTCTTTTGTTAGTTTGTTATGATCTTTTAAGAAACAAAGCAAATTGTAAATTTTTATTATGGTAACTTGTGTTTCGATATTTCAATAGGTTAAAAAAGTTCAAGAAACCGTGAAACCAGGAAATGAAAATACTTGGTGTATAATGTTCAAATAGAATAATCAAAATCTTATTACTTCATTTTTAACTTTTCTAGCTTGTCTATTTAATCCAAACAAGTTATAGAACTCCTCAATTTAATACTTTTGACTTTATGGTCAAATGGGTTCACTTAGAAAGATAATGCAAGAATTTTGTAGCCAAAGAATATTATTTGAAACAAAAAGCATCCAAATGCAGGATTAATTTTTACAGACATTCCTTTTCCTAACTATTATCAAGCTACAACCTTTAGTAACTTATATTTATGAAAGACTGGTCTTACAATTTTAATTAGTGAGTCGCATACTGTAGTTTAAAAAAAAATAGTTTGAAGTGTTATTGTCAAGATAAGTAATTTGATTAATTTTTCCTAACGATGTTAGACTATAATTGTATAGCCTGTAAGGCTACTCTTGCGATAGCGTATGAATATTAACACGTTATGATTTTAAAGACTCAACAGTTCTATCCAACTTAGAGTGTCAGTCTCCTTGCAGGGACGCCTCTTTCTATCTCCAAGAATCATTGGGTTTTATACTAACTTGTTTGGCCACAAGACCAAGTTTTTCTTTCTTTGGGAAGACATTGATCAGATACAAGTTATCCCACCATCTCTTGCATCTGTTGGTAGTCCATCACTAATGATCATCCTTAGCAAGGGCAGAGGTACAGAAGCACAACATGGGGCAAAGACTATAGATCGCTATGGAAGATTAAAGTTCCAGTTCCAGTCATTTGTTTACTTCAATGATGCAAACAGGTAGTTTTCTTCTACCAATATACAACTGTTAAAAGTCCACAATATCTGAACTTGTGAAGTAAACTAACTGGAGAGAGTTATTGGTATTGTCTTTTACTTGTTGATGGGTAGTTGACTATGAGGATAAAGGACTAATACACCTTAATTCATTATAAAACTTCACACTAACAAGGGAGGGTGGGAAGAGTGATTAGAGCAATCATTTCTCATTTTGCCTAGCATCCTCTTTATGATAACTTGTATTCAAAGCTTACTACAGTCTGATTATAGCTTCAAATTCAAAATGGAGTTTGAGAATATGATGTAGAGTTTCCTGTTTAGTAGAAAATGCAAAAGGACCACTACACAAAAAGACAAATCTAATTACGAGAACTATAATTAAGTAATATCGACTATAAGGTTGACTGAGTACATATTTTCTCATTTAGGTTTAAGTCTATATTAAAAAATAAACTCAATCCATTCCATGCTAGAATTAGCTTAAATAATTGAATTTTACAGAAAAGTTTACGTACTCCATGATCTTCATCTCACTCGCACACTCATGTCACATGTCAGACAAAATGAGTAGTATTTAGAATTCTTGGTTTAGTAACTATGATAGGTCTCATTTTACCCATAATAGCATTCAGATGGCTTGAATTTTTTTTTAATCTAATGTATAGTGTGGGTCTAAATCTTACTATTATGTTTCTTCAGTTACTCTCACATATCAACAATAAACATATGAAGTATATGAATTATGCCTAACAGGACAATCATGGCATTGTGGAAGGCGAAATCTTTGAGCCCTGAACAAAAAGTGAAGATAGTGGAAGAATCTGAAGTAAGAAGTTCGCACACTGAAGAAAATGGATCTTTTCTGGGAATAGAGGACGCAAAAATGTTGGAAGTATTTTCCTCATCTCTTCCTGTCTCGGTGTGTATTCTCTTTTACGAATCATGTAACTCTTATTTTTATTCCTAATAAAGACATTAGTCTATTTGAGTACTGCATTTGTTATGAAGTTACTCAAATTGAGGTACTTATAGTATTCTTATTGCATCATTAGGCCAACAAATTAATGGAGATCTTTGATGGAAGTTCTTTGGAGTGTATGGTAATGAAGAAGATTGGTTTTCTTGAGTACTCACCCGCTTCGTGGCAACCAGTTAAACCCGATGTGTATCAGAGGCAAATCCGTTACAAATTTGAGAAGAATTTATTTGGTTATGGAGGGGAAGTGACTAGCACTCAACAACGGTCTTGCTCGTCTGATGGAAATGGATGGGTTGTTGAAGAGATGATGACCCTCAATGGAGTCCTACTAGCGGACTTCTTTAATGTATGGTCTTCTACCTTGGTAAAATTTGCAAATGTAGGCTTTTATACATCCTTGTAGATTTTTCTCGTTTACATGAGTATGCTTGCAAGTAATACAATAATCTTCCTGATAACTAGTTTTTGAGTGAAAACCTCATTCTTTTTAGGATGTTACATATCTACTTTTAGTCATTTTTGTGGATAATATGTTTTCTGAATTGCATATTTGTATTTGGACATAGTATCTAAATCATGTTTGAGTTGAAAAGATATTTTATATGAGGACAAAATTAAAGATAATAAATAGGTCATTGTGCTAGATAATGTTGTATTATAGGTAATTTTCAAGTATAACTAGCAATATAGTCATCTGTTAGACAAAACAATGGATGTTTCACAATTTTCTCCTCTGCAGATTCAATTGAAGTATCAGATAGATAGCGTCCCACTGCGACCTAATGTTTGCAGTGTCCAAGTATCATTGGGGGTTGCCTGGTTGAAGAGCACTAAACATCAGAAAAGGATCACGAAGAACGTGATGTCCAATTCTATCCTTCGCCTCAAGGAGATGTTTCGTCAAGCAGAGAACGCGCTCTTACAAGAAGAATAGAAAGATCAGATCATTCTTCTTACATTTCAAGCGTAATGGTTTTGCACAAATATTTTCTGGAACCAGTGCTACAATGATGAAAGACATTGAGAACAATTCATACATACGGTCCCTCAGGTAATTGTCATGTGTGCCTATAATTGGAAAATCTTGTTCACTTCTCTATCATAGAGATTAATAGATGATTTCTAAAGCTCATAAAATTTCCCGCTGTATTCTTCATTTTAGTATATCTGATATTGCCTAGTTGCAATCTCATGATTGGAGACATGTATATCAACAGGTTGGAATGAAGTACTTTTTTGGCAAGCACGGGAAGCCTGAAGACATTGATACACTATGGGAATGGTTTTCTTTTATATTCCTTGTAGATGAAAAGTTTACTTTGTGCATTAAGCTCAGGTCATGTACTGTAAAGTAACTAGTAAGTAGCAAATGATAAGGAGAGAAACTTGCAGACTTTTATTTTTCTTTGCTAATAAGCATACACTAGAAAGTACCCGTGAGAAATCACATACTGTTGGATTTGGTTTCAGATATAATCAACAATATATTTAGGTCATTACTGTCCGTCAAATGTTGGTATCTCTATCTATAGCTATACAAAATAAAAATAAAAATCTATACTAATATATAACCCAAATAGGAGGGTATTACTATTTTCTTTATTTAATATTTCCTTACCTAAAAAATATATTATGCATGGATAAAAAAGTCATTTACTCATCTAATAATTCAAATTTAAAAACTAATTGTAAACCGTCTATCCTTTTATCTCTTCATGTTCTTGTTTGTAAATTGTTACCTCTTGTATCCTCAAGTTCCCAAACCGCTCGAAAGTCCGCTTCGGCGATTTACGATGTGAAGAAGCCCCACCGCTTCCCTCCTGACACCATCGCCCTCTGCAAAATTTGAAAGTACCTGACGAGTACCATGCTCCAAGGGCATCCATATCGCTTACCGTGAGAGGACTTGAGTTGAGTGATTCTGTAACTATTCTATACTCCTTAGTTGTTGATCTAGATTTTAGTTATTCGATGTGGATTGTCATGGGGTTTATAAAAGTAAATTAACATCTAATAGAAATTTGAATGTTTATATATCAAAATTATCCTTATTTTTTGGATCTTTAATTGTTGTTGCTGAGTTGTTGTTTATTGTCATCTAGTGTGGTTCTTTACCAATTTTTTTTTTCCAGTGGTGGTATATACTAATAGTAAAATTAAAAGATATCCATATATGAACATCGTGTTGTTTGGAATTTTTTTTCTATGGTCCTATTCTTCTCTTAATAGAAATTGCACACGTAATGCATGTGCCACAATCCCTCGTACTTCGTTATTACTTTCAAATGTAGAACTTCTGAACTTCATTTATACAGCAACTCTAGTTATTCATTTTTTCTCTTTCTTTAAACTTTCTAGTTATTCATTTTTCTGTGTCTATCACTTTCTATAGAATGTAGAACTTCTAAACTTCATTTATATAGCAACTCTTTCTCCCGGATATTATTATCGTGCGTGTCGCCCATGGCATAATGGCCAAGATGATTCAGTATCATTCTTACTTTCATACATTTAACACCAATATGATGTTCAAGGGGCAAACTTAATAGTGACAACAACCATTTTGTCCTACCATATATAAAAGATAGATGTTTGATCAATGTAACAAAGCATCGATGACCAAAGAGAAGACTCTGTGAAATACTCGTTTGGCCGAGGACTTCCAAACACATCATAAGCTAAACCCGTACTAACGAATAACCAACCCGCAATGAATATGGAAGGTAGGCCGGTAGGGAAACATAAACCTAGCTACACAATAATTTAGGAAATTTATATATCAGGACAGTAGTCTTAACAATTTTTATTAATAATCTAATGTAGATTATTCTAACAAATTACTGAAATTCATTCATGAAGCGTAAATTAGTTTTCATGATTATCAAATAAGTGATCCAAGCATGTTAGAATGATAAGACCCCTAAGATGACTCGGTGGATTTTACATGCGATTACCGTAAAAATATATAATGAAGGTAATTGTATGAATTTTTTTTTATACCAATAATCTAATGTAGATTATACAAACAAATTCACGACGAAAATGAAATACCTTATCAATAAGTTGAAGAATGTTTGAGTGGTCAACATCGTGTAACTAACTTTTGTTCCCGAAAACAGATCAAGATGGAAGAACAAATCACTCCACAGGAGGACCAAGAATAGATAGAATCACTCCACATGAGCATCTAGATGGAAGAACAGACAGAAACAGAGATCTCTGCACAGGAGTTTGCTTCTCTGTTCTAAGTTCTTAGGACTACGGAGAATCTGGTCCAAAAGTTGTAACTCTCTAAGCCCATTTTTGTGTATTTTAAAATTTTTGAGTTTCTCTAAAAAGAATTTTCTTTTTGTTTAATCTTAAGTAAATGTATTATATTGAATTTGGTTAGTCAAACGCTTTTCAATTTTAGATTTATCTTCGAAATCTTGATTTACTTAATTTAGTAATTAATTATTTTGTTGAGTATTAGTTTCTAGATAAATTTTGTTGAGAAGAAAAAAATTGTTACTTCCCTTAATTAATGATTATTAGTATAATAGAATAGTTATTGAGATTCTGCTTTAAGAATATTATTAAATTCTGATTCTTTATCAACAAATTTTCTTACAAATTAACTTTTCATCTTAAATCTGTTTCCTGGGTTATAGCAATTTCTCTATCGTAGCTCTCTATTAATTTGTAATGATGTTATTATTACTAATTTTTTAAATTACTTTATTATTAATTTTGGTTAAAATGATTAAATCCTATTTAGTTCTCCTAATAATCTGCTGCTGGATGAAAGTAGAGAGTACTATCAATTTCGAATTATTGCATTATTAATCCTAATATTTTTGTTGCTTAATTAAACTAATTACAGTGATTAGTGATGAGGATTTATTAACTAATTTCGTAGTTAGTTTCAAAAATATGTTAGAATTTATAGTGAAATCTTTTGAAAATTGTTGGAGGAAATATTTGAATTTTCGAAATCTGTTTTGAAAACTGTTTGAATTTTTTTTAAATTTGAAAATATGTTACAAACTTGTATTCTCACCCCCAGATCTACTCTTTATTACAATACTGTCACTATTCCAATTTAGGGAACACCCTCAGATCTAAAACTATTTACATAGTTGCCATTGTCCCTACTGCATCACTACCAAAATAAGTGGTTTTAGCGACGCCCAAAAACGTCGGAAAAACAACAAAATCCGTCGCTAATATGTATCACCGACGTATTTACCGACGTTTAGGTTTTGTCGCCGTTTCCTTAGTCGCTGATTACAAAAACGTCGCTGAACGTCGCAATTACCGACATTCAGCGACGTAACAGTACGTCGGTGAGTTATCGACGTTTATCGTCGTTCCGTCGGTATATTAGCGACGTATATGTAGTCGCTACACGTCAGTAAATACCTGGATTATTTACCGACGTCTACCGTCGTTTCGTCGGTAATATAGCGACGTGAATGTTGTCGCTAGACGTCGGTAAAGGTCCTGTACATTTTTGCAGCTAGTGTCGGTAAACGTCGGTAAATACGTCGGAGAGCTGTACTTTTTTGCAGTTAGTCGTCGGTAAATGTCGGTAAAACGTCGGAAAAATATATTATTTGCAGCTTGTCGTCGGTAAACGTCGGAAAAAGACGTCGCTAAACGTCAGTAAGCGTCGCTAAACGTCGCTAAAGTTGTAAAAAAAATAAAAAAAATAAAACACAGATTCTATATTACCACTCACAATTCTATAAAACACATATAGGTACACATTCAAATCCCCACTCACAATTCCAAATCACAGCGCATTCAAACCCCCACTCACAATTCCAAATCACAGATAGCTTTAATCTAAGTTAATTAACATCCAATCCAAACACAATTAACATTTATCGACGAAGGAATTAACATCCAATCCAAACAAGTCACAAGTCAATTCGATACAAACACAACTAACATCCAATACAAACATCCAATCATAAGTCACAAACATAAGATGATACAAACACAAACAAAAGTCCTAACTAGGACTACTAGTGATCTGGTGCAGGAGGGGCACCGCCGCGACGAAGGCGTAAAAACTCCTCATACTTCGCAAGTGAAATCGATACAGATGGAGCGCCAGGCTGTGACGTCGGTGGAGTCGGTGTCGAAAAAGAAGGCGGTGGAGGCGGCGGAGTCGACGACGATGAAGGCGCACCCAGAGTACCAGCATGCTCCAACGCTGTAAGTCGCTGGTTGTATGAATCCATGATAGATAACATTCTACCACTGCTCTGGACCATCGAATCCTGCGCCAATCTCACCGTCTCGGCCATGGTCACCTGTCCTGTCTGCAACTCTGTCACCGTGCGCTCTAACCCTCCAACGGCGCGCTCTGTTCTCTCAGTCGTCTCCCTGAGGTCTATAATGCCGCGGTCGAGCGCATCCAATCGTGCTAGCAGCGCAGGATCGTCCGTAGGATGCTGAGACTGCTGCTCGATCCGTCGTAGCAGGTCGTCACGGAGAGACTCCATCATCTGGTGGACTCGGGCAGACTCCTGGGACGGCTGTGGACCATGCACACTAGCAGGAGATGTCCTAGAGGACTGGGTCGCAACTAGGGTGCCATAGGATCCCGTACCGTAGTACGTACCCCTACGGAGGCCACCAGCGGCGGTCATCCACAGCTCGTCCGCCGACGGAGCTTGAGTGGGCTGTGAGGAAGTACCGGCCTCTCCTGCATCAGGTGCACTAGCAGCCGCCCGTTCCCGCAGCCTCGTATACTCGGCCTAGAAAGTATGGATAGTACTCTATGATTTCTAATTTCTAATTAATGTACTTATTTTTACTAACTTCATGAATATTTATTTGCATCATATTTACTAAGTTATATTAAAATGGACACGAAGTATTAAATTAAGATAACGTATTGTAATACTTACATAGGTCTGCTCGGCCCTCTCGTCAATAAGGACTCCGCCCTTCCGATGGGTGGCCAGGAAGACGGTCACCATGTCGGCGTTACCGACCTTCCTTACCTGTAATTAAATATATTATCTTAGTAATAATTTATCGGATTTGTATTAAAATAATATTTCTAAAAGAGAAAGACATACCAGACGACGGAAATGTTCCGTCATCGGAATCGACCCACCGCACCACTTCGAGGCATGTTGCCTAGCCGCCTTAGCCTTCTCCGACTTCTCCTTGTACCTTGGCTCGTTGAATCGAGCCTTCATCTCATTCCACTGATCAGGGGTGATCCAACCTTTGATCGGCTTTCCGGCACGATCACGTTCCTTCTGATCATTAATAGAGTCGCGGATCAGCTTAGCAGCGACGGAAGGAAACATCCCCTCGATCTGCTCGGCCCAGTGCGGCGGATAGTAAAACATATCCTAGAACAGTACGAAACCAAATATTTATCAGTTATATATAATATGCATAAATTAAATAATTCATGTTAAAAACAAATCTATTTTAACCTTGAAGCGCGTAAACCAGAAGTTCTTTCTTTCGTCTGGAGCATCAGAGTAGTTAATCCAGGGACCACCATAATTATGCCTCAGCATATCGCCTAGGCGTCTCTGTACCCCTGGAGGACGATATCTATACATACATATTATATTCATG
Organism: Iris pallida; assembly: GCA_029216955.1. NCBI lineage: Eukaryota > Viridiplantae > Streptophyta > Magnoliopsida > Asparagales > Iridaceae > Iris > Iris pallida. Next base: position 14,695,488 of record JANAVB010004998.1, on the reverse strand, counting down.
AAAAAAATTAATTTATGATAAAAACAGAAGAAAAAAAAATCATAAACCAAAATACCTACTTTGTACCGTCGGCCCAGATCTCCGTCCTCCCCTCCTCCGGAGGTGCGCACGCATCATCTTCATGATGCTGGTCGGCCGTCGGCGCATCCTCCTCGGCCATCTGCTCATCCGTCTCCATCGTCGTATCAACATCAGGAATGCTAGACGGGGGAGCAATCTCAACAGGTCTGGAACTACTCGTCCCAGGAGATATGCCACGTGACGTCGTCCCAACCGGCCCAGCTACTGTCCGATATGGAGGAGTAATCGGCGACGAGGATCCAGAGTCGGTACCAATAGGAGGTACCGAAGGCAAACTCCGTCCCCTAGCAGTACCTGTAGGAAGTACCGGAGGATCCCGACCTCCTCGTGGCCCTCGCAAATGTCCGCGACGACCTGCCATACCTGATAACAGCATATGATAGTACAAGATATAATAGAGACTAGAAATATGACAGTACAACAAATAATAGAGACTAGAAATATGACAGTACAACAAATATTAGAGACTAGAAATATGACAGTACAACAAATAATAGAGAATAGAAATATGACAGTACAACAAAGATAATAACCAAGGTAACATATGATGATACATTCTACAATAAACATCTAAGTCCAGATAATATATTCTAGAAGAAACATCTAAGTCCAGATAAGTATATCTCTCTCAATCATCTTCAGAATAATCATCTTGTTCGTCTTCCTCGACCTCATCTTCCTCTTCCTCCTCATCTTCACTTTCATCTTCACCTTCGTCGGCTTCGTCTTCCTCTTCGGATAATTCTACATCTTCTACATTATGTGTCGTGTAATGCGTAACTTCTGTGGAGTCCACATCGACAATATTGGTTACAGGAGGTAGCTCGTCCTCCTGGTAAGCTTTTTCATCAACATCAAAAGTATCTCTAGCTTTAGTCTTGCATACTGCCCACCAGTCAGACTTCGTTGCTCCCCGTCTCGGATAAGCTGTGAAATACACGAGCTGAGCCTGAGTTGCTAGGACAAACGGTTCGTAGCCTTGATATCTACGCTTGTAGTTTATATCCACAAGACCATGCTTGTCAATTTTCCAGCCTTGATTTTCAATCGGATCGAACCATTCACACTTGAACAACACGATCTTTGCAGGTTCTCTGCCATAATTATATGACAACTCCATAATCTCTCGCAAGATGCCAAAGAAATCATTTCCTGGATCGACGTCTTTGTAGTTCGAAGACTTGATACACAAACAACTGTTCTTCGTGGAATCAAGATCCAGGAAGCTGTCTCTGATCGGAGCATTTGTCGACTTGAACCGAAAGCCATTGACACAATAACTTGGCCATGTTTTAACAAAAGTAATTGGTCCCTTGGCAAGAGTTCTAATTAATTCAATCTCGGGTGAAATTAGACGATCGACCTGAATATCAAAGAAGAGATAATAAGTTATTTATTGCACAGTTGCATTAGAAGAGGCCAGTAAATATTACCGAACTGCTTACATATTCGCTCAACCAAGAAGGAAAATGACGTCTCATTTCTTGTTCTAATGCTTCGTCTGTTAGGTAGGGTCTAACCAGCCTCAACTCATCATTATATGTGCTGGAAAACAACGAAGCATTAGAACGATTAGTACAATAATATTAGCTTATACTATTACATTGAGATGACGTAAACTCATCATTCCTTACTTACCCCTCTAGCTTCTCCACTTCATCCTCGTCGCAATTGAGTAATACATACAACTGAGCAGCCCTTAGCTCTTCGTCATTCAAATATCTCTTCTTCATTTTCCCCGAAGGCTTTCCGGACGCATTGAATACTTTCAGTATTCCATCATTAAATTCTTGATATCCGTCGTCGTTTCTCGGAGCCCTCGTTCTATTCGTAGCAACATGAGGTTTGAAATAGGAGGAGCAGAAATTTGTAATCTCCTCGAGAATATAGGCTTCACAAATAGAACCCTCGACCCGAGCCTTATTTTTTACCTTTCTTTTTAGGTGATTCAAATGTCGCTCGAACGGGTACATCCATCGATATTCGACGGGTCCACCAACACGTGTCTCGTAGGAAAGATGAATCGGCAAATGCTCCATAGAGTCGAAGAATCCAGGAGGAAACACCCTCTCTAGCTTGCACAGTGTTACCGCAATGTCCTTCTCTTGCTTTTCTAGACGATCAACGAGCAATTTCTTAGAACAAAGGTCCCTGAAGAATATGCTAAGCTCCGTCAATGGATCCCAAACTGCCTGCGGTAAGAATTCCCGAAATGCAATCGGAATTAACCGCTCCATGAATACGTGACAATCATGGCTCTTCATACCTGTCAGTTTGTTCTCCTTGAGGTCGACGCATCTTCTCAAGTTTGAAACATACCCATCTGGAAATTTCAGACCTTGAATCCACCTACAAAGCCTCACTTTATCCTCCTTCTCCAGTGAGAAAATTGCCTTAGGCTGCTTCAACTTCCCATTCCCGTCCTCTATCAAATGCAATGCAGGACATCTACATATTTTTTTCAAGTCCAATCTAGCCTTAGGATTGTCTTTCGTCTTCCCCTTTACGTCCATTACAGTATTAATTATGTTGTTAAACACATTCTTCTCAATATGCATGACATCAAGGTTATGTCTAATCAGATTGGTGCTCCAGTATGGCAGATCCCAGAATATACTCCTCTTCGTCCAGTTATGAGTGCGACCAAATCCGTCACACTTGTAGCCCGTAGCAGGCTGCTCAATAGCACTTGGTAAATCTCTAACCTCCTCCCATATCGTGGCTCCGCACCACCTTGTCGGTGGATCACCCTTCTCCACAACGCCAGCACGAAAAGCATTCTTGTTCCTCCGGTACGGATGATCCTTCGGCAGGAATTGTCGATGACAATCGAAGAAGCACGGTTTGCCTCCGTGTTTCAAACGGAAAGCCTTAGTGTCGTCCATGCAACACGGACATGAAAGACGACCATGCGTGCTCCATCCAGATAACATTCCATAGGCCGGAAAGTCGTTGATGGTCCACATAAGTGCTGCCCGCATCTGGAAATTTTGTTTTCTAGATACATCGTACGTGTTGGAACCTACTTCCCACAGCTGATTCAACTCATCAATCAATGGCTGTAAATAAACATCGATGTTCCTTTTCGGATTGTTCGGACCTGGGATAATAACGGTGAGGAACATATATGGAGTCTTCATGCACATCCAAGGCGGTAGATTATACGGGGTGACGATCACAGGCCAATACGAATACTGGGATCCCGAAAGTCCGAATGGGGTAAAACCGTCAGAGCAGAGACCCAATCTAACATTATGCGGATCAGAAGCAAAATCTGGATACTCTCGATCAAAGTGCTTCCATGCTTCTCCATCAGATGGGTGATCCAACACTCCTTCGGTATGTTCCCGCTTATGCCAACTCATGTTTTCTGCAGTTTCCTTCACCATAAACAACCGCTGCAAACGCGGCGTCAACGGCAAGTAGTGCATCGAAGAGGTAGGCTTCCTGGCACCGACAGACTTTCCTCTACCACAGGCCTTGTAGCGATCGACACCACAAAATCTGCAGGCGTCTTCATCCTTGTCGTCTTTATAGTACAACATGCACCCGTTGCGACAGGCATCGATTTTTTCATATCCCATCCAGAGCGATCTAACCATCCTCTTAGACCGGTAGAAGTCTTTAGGCAACTTCGCACCCTCAGACAATATTTCTATAAGCAACTCCATAATACGGTTGTAGCAATCTTGCGACATGTTAAAATCGGACTTGATGCTCAACAATCTTGTAACCACCTCCAACGGTGAATGATCCTCACAACCAGGATATAATGGAGTCCTTGCATTCTCCAGCAACTCCATGAACTGTACAGCATCGGGGTTCGGTGCCTCCTCAGGTGCATCATGATCATCCGGATCGAAACTAGGCCCGGCCGCGTCAAAAACCATGTTCACCAACCCATCGTCGTAAGGAGCGTTGTTGTGGACATCCACATAAGGCTCGTACTCCGATGCTAAAGACACAAGTTCTCCGTGCTCGCTCCACTGATAGTAATTCGGCGTGAAACCCTTCGAGTACAAATGATACGTGACATCCACTTCTGGATGATATTTCAAGTTGCGACATCTCACACATGGACACTTAATTTTGGTACCGTCCATGTACTGAGGGAACGCCTTGGCAAACTGCAGGAACTGGTGCACACCCTCTATGAATTCATTCCGCACACCGTACATGTCATCAGGATGACGGTTGTACATCCAAGTACGATTCCGCAGATAGTAATTCAGCTCCATAATTCTGTAAGATAGATACATCAAGGTAGTGAATGATATGCAAGTGTCAAAGCTTTTCCGATGGATTGCATTTATCTTTTCATCCATTCATTCATGCATTGCATTTATCTTTTCAGTTTTGTATATCATTACCTACTATTATACATGCATACTTTATATATACATCAAGGTAGTAATACTAGTTGATGTTCTGAAAAGGAGAGTGCGATGTCTAGTAGAGGATTCTTTTTTTTGAGGAGCTGTCATATCATGGAAGTCAATATAAAATAAAAGAAGTATACATGCAATTCTATATAATTTCTAGGCCAATCAAGGTCAAAGTCAACTATTGGTCAACTCGATCAACAATCTAGTAAAACAAGGCTAAACTAGGTCAATAAGACAACATCTTGGGTTACATTGGTCAACTGGATTACATTGGATGTGAAAATCTGTATCGTAAGACAAACTAAACATAATTAGTATATAATCATGTAACTGGTGGATCCGCTAGCTAGTAAGCCGGATGTACTTAATATCAGAGAGTATCAGATTAGTATCAGTATATAGGTTAGGTAGACCGTATCAAACGCATATCGGAATAGTAGGCCGAATAGGAGGCCGAGATAGTCGAATGAGAAGAAGGGAAGAAGGGAGGAGCAGATGGGTCCAGAGCCATGGTGGAGGAGGAGAAGTAACATGAGAGCAGTTTCCGCCGTAACATCTCCTGGCTCTGCTGGCAACTGAAGTCCAGATGCTACAAAGGACGATCCTTCGTTGAAATCGACTACAACACCCATCAGTTCAAGTTCATTCCTAGATGAGTATATTCCAATGCCATAGAGGAAGGTCAACAAACTGATGGCTTCTATGGCATTGGAATCTACTCATATAGGAATGAACTTGAACTGATGGGTGTTGTAGTCGATTTCAGCGAAGGATCGTCCTTTGTAGCATCTGGACTTCAGTTGCCAGCAGAGCCAGGAGATGTTACGGCGGAAACTGCTCTCATGTTACTTCTCCTCCTCCACCATGGCTCTGGACCCATCTGCTCCTCCCTTCTTCCCTTCTTCTCATTCGACTATCTCGGCCTCCTATTCGGCCTACTATTCCGATACCGATACTTTGAACCTTGATCTTAACCCAAACCTATATACTGATCGATACTAATCCGCTACGCCCGATACTAAGTATATACGGTCGATACCGATAGCGATAGTCCGATACCGATAGCGATAGTCTGATACCGATAGTTCGATCGATACCGATAGTTCGATACCGATAGCGATAGTCCGATACCGATAGCGATAATTTAAAAGTTTATAGATTATGTGTTAATTAGTTCATGTTTTCATTTAGAGGTTATGCTCTAGTTTTCATCAAAGTCAATTCTTTTGTGTTTTGGATATGTTGTGTAGTTGTGATGGATGCTTCATATTTGTGATTCTGACTGACTTTACAGAATCTTTGACAATTGGGATATATTATATTATCTATGAAAGTTTTTATGGAAATGAATGTTATGTCTTGAACAAATGTGGAGAGTTGTGAATCTCCTACATTCTCCTACATTTTATAATTTAAAACCTATGGGTCTTACTATTCTACAAAATGAGCTCCTACATTTGAAATCTAGAATCTAGAAATTGGGATGAGCCTTACTAATGATGCTCTTAGGTAACATATTTAACAGATGAGATTTTCATGTTGCACTTACGCATTTTGTAGCTATAAACTGCTTAAGCAACAACATATTTAGAAGACCACCTATTCATGCAACTATCTCAAACTGACAATTATTTTGAGTAATCTCTTTCATTTCTATCGATACATGCCAAATATACTCTTTACCACATATAAAATAACACTAATACCCCGCTTTTCATCTCACACTAATAACTCACACACACATAATCATATACATACAAATACTAATCTAGTATTTCAAAACTCTCGACTTTGAAGAGTCATTTCTGTGTCAGTGTATACGACTCTCCTTGAAAGCTTTCATATTTGGTAGTAGACTACATTTTAAGTATTCTAGTATTTTTTTACCTTCGAAATAATTACTTAATTGACAATATTGTGTACGAATATTGTGTCGTGTCAGCCTGTCGTATCGTGTCTATGTCAGCACATCAGGAGGAGGGAGATAGGGTTAGGGTTTACCTTCCTTGGTCAGAATTGGGTCGGGGTCGGAGATGGAGCAGCGGCAGAGGGGACTAGTCGGGTCGACGTCGACGAGGAGACTTGACGGTGGAGGAGCGATGGAGGGTCGCCGGACGCCGCGGGAAAAGAGGTCACCGTGGGGAGGGGGTCGCCGCAGGGAGGGGGGTCGCCGTGTGGGGGGGTGGTCGCCGCGGGGGGGGTGGTCGCCGGAGGAAGGGGACGCAAGAGGGACAAGGACACCAGTGGGCGAGCGGGGTCGCCGAGGTAGGGAACGAGGGAGAGGGGTGTCTCCGGAGGGAGGGGTCGCCGGGGGGAGGGGCTCGCTGGTGGGAGGGGGTCGCTGGTGGGAGGGGGTCGCCGGAGACGAGAGGGGGAAAGGGAGAAAGATTTGGGGCTCGAGCGGGAGAATAAAATTTTGGGTAAAAAAATGAAATCGATCTGGCCAGCAGAACCCTATATGAAATATTTAGCGACGTCATACGAAGACGTCGGTAAACGTCGCTAATATCAGTGATTTTAGCGACGTTCACCGACATATCCACGACGTACGTTTTTACAATACAAAACTTAGTCGCAATACGTCGTTGAACGTCGCTAATAGTGACGTATTGCGACGTTATAAATTTACGTCGCTAAATTGCTAAAATATAGCGACGTCTTTCATAAACGTCGCTAATTACGTCGCTAATATGACTTATTTTGGTAGTGCATACACGCACACACATTCAATATTTTATTAATATAAATATTACACGTTTTCCCAAAAGTTCTGACAATAGTCCTGACACTCTCTCTCTCTACTCTCTCTCTCTGTACTCTCTCTCCTCTGCTCACTAGCCGACCTCGGCCGAGCACCACCACCGCTGATTAGCGTCGCGCATCTTCGGAGCTCGCCGGAGTTCCACAGCATTCGCCACCTCGAGCACCCCAAGCTCGGTGCTGCACAACAGGATCTCACCGTACGACTAGGACGACGCCGTAGCTCGACTGCAGCGCTCAGCACTAGAGAGCCACCGCTGACCTGAACTTCGCCATCAGCTATCAAGTGCTGGAGACGTGAAGCACCAAAGTGTCACAGTCAGCCGAAGGAGAAGCGTCAAATCTCGACTGCTGCGCCAGTTCGAAGACCGTGCCAGCATCTCGATTCCAGAGCCATCCCTTCGGTTCTCGTGCAGCCACCTTGAGATATGTAGCCGATGCTCGCAGACGACCTCCTATCGTCAGATCTGAACCGACCGCCTTGCTATCACCAGAGTCGAGCTCCTTTCGATGCTGCCGGAGGCCCAGCGTAGGCAACAGATCTCCCTGCGCTCAGCCATCTCGTGGAGCACACCGCCGCCACCGTTCGTTGATGTCATCATCGAGCTTCTGACGATCTGAGCCCGATCTGCTCGTAGCCGCAAGATCCGCCGCCGTGGATCGATATCCCCGCCGCGCCAAGGTGAGTCTCTGCCTTGATCCTCTCGACCTCCTGCTGTGTTTCTTCTTCTCCTTATTTTTCTTCATTCTAGGGTTTTGCTTTGGGTGAGTGAAGGGATGATGGAGAGAACCTAGGCTAGGTTTTTTGTTTTGGGAGAGAAGGAAATGGGGGCTGGAGCTTATGAGCTGTGTGGTGTGTTGTTTTAGTGGTTAGGATTTTCTAGGAAGACAAGCAAGGCTGGGCTTGCTTGTTCGGCTGAGTGATAGAGTAGAGAGGAAGAAGAAGAGGTCAAGGGGGGACTGTTATGTTCTGCTGGGAATTAATGGAGAAGAGAGGGAGTAAGGAAGTGTGAAGGAGCATGGGAGAGAGAATGATGGATTTGTATTTGATATGATGTATGGAGAATCCCACCTCTCCATTTACTTTTCCTTTTGTTCTTTATGCCATTGACCCTTCGGTTAGAGAGCCATGTGCCTCTTTTAATGTTATAGCCATTCATGTATTTTGCGGATGGGAGAGGCTATATTTTGATGTAGATGGGAACATGTGATGGAGAGAGAAAGAGTTTCCTCTTTCCACTTTTCTTTGTGCTTGCCCCTTCGGAAATTGGAAGGCCACTGCCTTCTCGAGATTCAAAGGCCACCTATGTGACAGAGTATGGGTTAGCCTTTATGAGTTGTAGGCTGTCTGTGGGCCTGGGTAGTTGGGTCAGAGTATGGGCTGAGAGTTGGTGTAGGCTTCAGCCTTATTTGGTTAAAATAATTAGCTAGATATTAATTCTGTGGGTTTAGTATGGATTGGGTGATTGGGCTGAGCCCTAAGGTCCGACCAGGACTTGAGTTGGGCTGTGTTGATTTAACTAATGTTGTTTAATTAAATTTTAGATAAACAATTTTTCTTATATATATTAAGTTAATGATGATTTTATTGACCTTAACAATATTTAGAATAATAGTATTATTAATATCATTATTAAATTGCTTTCATTATTGTAAATTGTCATTAGATATTTTGATTTATATGTTCTTATTAAAGTATAGGTTTTGTTATAATATAATATTTATATTTTAGTATGCATATTACTTGCTAAGCTTCTAGTTAGCTAACAACTCCATATGTATTTTGTTACAAAGAATTATCGGCAAGTATTAGGTAAATCATATTATCAATATTTTGTAAAGTTAGTTAGTAGGTATTTTCTAAAATGAGAAATTTTGTTTAATATAGTTCAAAGTATTTTTCTAATGAATGATTATCAAAGCTGTAATATATATATATATATATATATATATATATATATATATATATATATATATATATATATATATATATATATATATATATATATATATATATATATATATATATATATATTTCTAAACACAAATGACTTTCTTACTAAATATAGTTAAAGATATTTTCAAGCTATAATATGTATAACTAGTATATGAATAGTTATATTGTTGAGCTAAATAGCATTGTTCAAACCCTAACAAATTGTACAAATACCAGGTGATATACATCCATGCAGTACTACTCCCGTGCTTCCAAGGCGAGGCAAGTACACCGACTCGACTTTTACTTTGTATTTTTGTTTTACATTCATGTGCCATGTTCTCATATCGGATACGAGATACACATGATTGCCTTGTACCCTGTTCATTGCATTGTGAGTCATTGTTTATTGCAGGGATTAGGGGAAATATTAGCTAGTGTGTGACCACACCCAACATAGGTATTGTGGATAGCCTAATCGTACACTTTACGTACGATTAAGCTGCACCTTGTGGAATTGATTGATTGTGTATTGATTGTGGATTGTGGTCCTAAGCCGGTCACACTCTAGTTTAATATTTCAAAAATGTCACACTTGCATTGATTGTCGTATTCATCGTATTGTTCATTGATAGCCGTGTTTATTATCTTGTATATTGATTATCGCGTCCATTGCCTGCAGTTTTACATTTCATTTCTGGTACCGTAGTTTCATTTTCAGTTCTGGTATTCTGGCTTCACCTTGTATTCTGTATTACAGATTATATTGTATATTGTTCTTATCGGGGTTGTACTTTGCTCTTTTCCTGACAGGATACGTTGCAGGTGAGCGTGAGGCCACATGGAGCATGTAATTGCATTGGATATTGCAGAATTTATTTATTTATTTTTATGGATATTGTATTTTATGATTCATCATTGTATATTTTAATTTATCGAATTTGTCTCCGGATAACTTTGTATAATTTGATTGATGGATATTGGTGATCTTTCTGGGAACGTTATATATAGAAGCTGTGGATGTTTACATTACATTGTGACTTGGAGTTTTTCTTAGTATCGTACAGCTTACTTCGTCGTGTCCATCGACGAAGGCTGGGCGTGTTCGACTCGTGTCCGATTATTCAGGAGCGAGTCGTGACAAAAGTACCTGAAGCAACTACATGAAGTAGTAAAAAACTTCAGTTACAAACTGATAAAACAACTTCTCGTTCTTTCTTGCAATCGCAGTTGCAGACAGACATAATGGATTACAATTAGAAGAAAAAAGGAGAAGAATACATAGTAATAAATTATTATTCTTGCTGGGTGGTGAAGACAACCGTTGCTCAAAGCAAGATTTGCCCGCCACGATCTGCTCCTAGGAACCAGCAAGTTCACAAAGAACTTTTGGAGCGTCCATAGTCAACTTTTTATGACTCGAATGGACTCCTTTGACTCAATAGGCTCCCTTTTCTTTTATATTTTTTGTGTCTCCAAAAGGAGGCCAAGGGCTCTATTTATAGAGAGGAATGAGACTTCACCTCTCCTTCTATCCGATGTGGAACTAAAATACCAACACTCAAAAAATGAGTTTGATATTTTAGTTCATCCCACAATCAGCGGAGTCGTACGCTAGTCTGTGCCTACTCCCGCGCACGTGCCCGTGCATGCACGATGCGCCACTTTGTGCCATTGAGCCCGTGTCCGAGTACGAGTCTGAACGACAAAAGCAACATGCTTCCTTGAGGAGTTAATCCTTTTTCCTTTTAAAAAACACCACTACATGCACCCACATGTGCCCCACCACACCCCATGTATACACCTCAACACATACAAAGCATTATATTGAGATACCCACTTGGTGGTGTAGCCGATGTGGGACTATTTTACACTAGTCCAAAGGCAAAAATACCAACAATCTCCTACATATCTCAACATATGGGTATAGCGTTCCCTACAGTGACTGCTATCATGTATTAGGATATATGTCGCCTTGACTTGAATCTTCCCGTATGTGTTAAACAACAATATGATGCAAAAAGGACTAAGCCTTGAATTCTACACCATAGCTACAATTCTTTTCACTCGCATAATGACTCAATTGTACTTCTGGTTGCGCACTAAAGGCCATGTGTTCGCCTGATTTCAGTATAAGTATATTGGGTGTCTACAAGCTTACTCTCAAGTGGCGGTCTATTTCTCTTTCCATACACTGTAGGTGAGTTCTTTTAAAGAGTCATGGCATGAAGCCTTGCGCTTCCTTGTGGTGCTACGTCGCTATTACATGGCCCAAAGCTAAGGCTTTACCCTTTCTAAGCACCTCTTGGTGGTGTCACACCACTGCAGCATGAGGTCCCAACCTCTTTGTAGTACCATACTATCCAGCATGAAGCCTTGCACTTCCTTACGGTATTATGCCGTTGTGACATCGTTCGTACAGTCAAGACTTTACCCTCTCGAGGTACCTCTTGGTGGTGTCACACCACTATAACATGAAGTCACTGGCCTATTTGTAGTACTGCCTACCACTCTTCATTTTACAACATTAGGCTACCTGCCTATATGCGGTGCTACGCTGCTGTGCATGGCCCAAAGACTAGGCTTTACCTTCTCGAGGTACCTCTTCGTGGTGTCAATCTACTGTAGCATGGAGTACTTCGCTCCTTTTTAGCGATGTGCTATCCATGCTTCCTGTAAAGAACGTCGGGCATTCAAAAATGCCGAAGAACTCATTAAGACGTCTAACCCATCCTCCCACAGGACTTGTTCTATACAAAGAACAAATAGTAGACAACAGTGGTTTTAGGGATCGATTCTCCCAGTCAATGGTCCTTCTTTAAACCAAAAGTTAGATGTCTGGTAGATTTCTCTTTGAACCAATAGCATAAAACTTTATGGTAGGATTTTAGAGACAATATCAGAGGCTCGTCAAGACCATTTTTTGTTGAGTCCTTGACCAGCTGGTGCTTGAGGCCTTGATGAACGGTTTTGTCAGATTCTTCTGACTGCAAATATCATCCACTATAATGATCCACGCTTGATGCGCTCATTTAGTGCCATGTGCCCTAGACGCATAATTCTTTACTTATCATTGAAGAGATCATTCGATGCCACTACTGCAGCCACCTGGTTGTCACAATACATCGGTATTACCTGAATTTGCACACCAACCATGAAAAAAAATTATGTATGGTCACCCAAAGCCATTCTGCTTCATTTTTGAAGCTATTCTACTTTATCTGCTACAGCTTGATAGTATATAGAACTCAGATTCTATAATGAGAGAAATGTCTGCTTCTTCGACTTCCTCGATATAGCAATACCGCCCATAGATCTACTTCTTCGACTTCCTCGATATAGCAGAACCACTCATGTAAAAGATGTAACATCTTCTTTCTCTCATTCTGAGCACCAACTGACATTCCTGAAGTCTTCTACTCCTGGAAGATAATCGCTGTAGTGCACCTTCTGAGTCCTTGAGATCACATCACTCTCTTAATAGCTTTCCAAATATCAACACCTAGATTGCTCATGAACTGACTCAAAATGCCTACAACGGGAGCCATGTCAAGCCTGGTGGTACATGTAGCCTACATCGAACTCTAGATAATGCTCGAGTACACCAATTATCTGATGCTATCTCTTGAATCAGGCTTCAGTCTTTGATCACACCTCTAAGGAGTATCGATCCCTAAAAGATCTTGATATCCATAGCTTATGAGAAGCTTTCCTCATAGTGAACTTGTGACAGAGCAAGTCCAGCTCATGACCGGATTATATTAATCCCCAGAATGATATTCGCATCTTCCATGTCCTTCATACTAAATCTGGACCAGAGGAACATCTTTGTTCTAGTGACACATTTGCATGTCGACCATATAGAGACAAACGATGACACCTCTATCACCAACGAACATCGTATACAACACTTATCGGTCCCGCTGATCTTGTAGCCAATTGACCTGTCAACTAGGTTAAACTTCTCGAGCCACATATTGGGAGCTTACTTCAAGCTGTACATAGAATTTACCAACTTTTATACTTTGTCTTCAGACCCAAGACATCCATCTGATGAAAGAACAGTAGGACCGTTGAGCAACTCTAGAGGGGGATGAATAGAGTGTGTGCATATGCAGTTGAATAAATGTCACGCCCCAGAACCAGAATACCGGAAAGCGGGAGAGTGACTCAGCCAGCTACGTATTACGGGTAGATGAATACCGTATAATACGATCAATGCTGTCTAAAAGATGAGGGGGTACACACTACATGAAAGTCTCACTAGGGTTACTCAACATCTATTGTCTCAATCATTTAATCAAGAAGCAGTAATAGAGAACATGTAAGATAAAGCAGTAAGGCATCCCAAACGCTCAGTCAAAATGTTCTTGAGGTCTGGCTTTACAAAACATAGCCATATGATATAACAAGGTATACACAATCGTTATCAGCTGCTGTCTGACTTAGTTACAATTATGTAAAAATAAGTGCAAGACTATCCGACTAACATGTCGGTGCCAAGCGACAAAATGTAAAGTAAGTAACAAAATGAGCAGGGAAGCAAGGAACCCACTCGTGTCCTCCTGCGATAATCTCTCTAGTATTGACCATCTTGGAGGTAGAAGTAAGCTGAGTCCTCGGGAACTAGCTCTAAATCTGGCCATGCAAAACCAGAGAGGTTAGACCTCTAATAGCAAGTACCACAAGAAAGCACGACATGAGAAATAAAACCAGTGGTAAAAGTTAAGAATATAATAAATAAGTCTCCGCTTGCTACTGGGATTCATACAACATCACGACACTTCAAACCAACTTTCCAACCAAACAAGGACAGAAGTTGACCCGTCATGTCCTGACATTCTGATCATCTCAGTTAGTTAACGAAGTAAGTACAGTACACAAACAAATCAATTTAAATGACAATATAACTACTACGGCTTGATAACTATAAGTTCCAACTTGCCTTGGAAATATGCAATAAGGGATTCCTCAGTTCTTACTATGTACAAGCAAGGCTAGTCTATCCAATAATCAATTACGCCAATCATGAATTAGACGAGTTCCAGCGGGACGTCCGTTATCAATATATGTAACAGTATAAGGAGATACCACTCCCTGCCCGTATAGCAGATTTGCAGTATCTGTGGGAACCAGCCGGCATGTCGGAGCACTAATTGTCCCGAGATGGCTGTCATGTAAGAACTCGAAAATCTATTCTCTCCATGCAATTATTATTTTATTTAACCTAATAGTCCCTATATTGATTGAAATCTCATGCCGTAGATCATGGTCATTCAGAATGAGTACTTCCGTACAGAGTACGATATGCACAACTCTACAACGATGTCCGAGCGGTTAGGTTGTAGGTCTTATATAGCGTAATACAACAATCAAACCTAGCCACGGAATAATCATGCCTTGACTGTAAGGTACACATGCTGTTTTTATAGAAACAAGTTGAAGTCTGCACGTGTCCATATGCCAATGTTTGGGATCGGCTAGTCGATTGCAATGGTTCATGGTTAATATGAACGTGTCTCATTCAATTTCAATAAGACGACTAGCCAGTCTTTTTGTTCCAACTAGGAACGCATGATCAATCATTAGTCGAGGTAACAATCAATGTTAATTCGTGATAAGGCATGAAAGTCAACTAGCATTTTGTATGGTCGAGTCTATCACCCTCAGGGTTAAGTTCCACTCATTTTGGATATCAATAAATCAATCAAGACACAGGGCACATTCCACACAACAATAGGTATTAAAAATATTAACATATTATGATTATATCTAGTTCATGTCAAAAGGCGTAAGGATATAATAAGGGGTGCCATGCGTCCAAGGAGTACGCCCAAGGAAGTACGCGTAAAATGGAGATACGCGTAAAGGAATAGCATCACGCGTGAACTTGTACGCGTAAAGAAATAGCATCACGCGTGAACTTATACACGTAAAGAAATAGCATCACGCGTGTACTTGTACATGAAAAGAAAGTGTCATTACACGTAAAGGAAGAACATTACGCGTGAAGAACACACATAAAGAAATGACGTTACGCGTGAATGAATACGCGTAAAGAAAATCAAGCCAGGGGAGTACGCGTAAAGAATAGAGTTACGCGTAAAACTTGTATGCGTAAAGGGTCGAATTACGCGTAAAAGCTTGTACGCATAAAGAGTTAAAGTTTATGCATGAATGAATACGCGTAAAGGGATACTGTTACGCATAAAGAAATACGCGTAAAGGAAATACGCCAAGCCAGAATAGACTTGCGTAATCCAGATTCACGCTGACACGAATGATCGTATGCGTAGAGCTTGATATTACGCGGACACGTATAAACGTGGGTGTAGAGCTTGATATTACGCGAGCACGTATAAACGTGGGCGTAGAGCTTGATATTATGCGAGCACGTATAAACGTGGGCATAGAGAACCTCCAGCACTCCATATTTTCGTAAAACCTCAATCTAAGCCTAAAATGGGACTTCTATAGATCAAAATAGGGTATAACACAAATCTCAACAACCTGGAATGATCAGAACTCGAATTTAAGGAAGTTTGGTAGATCAAAACCACCAAAATCCGAAAATAACAAATTTCTAGATCTACAAAAATAAAACTTTCAAAATAAAAAATGTTAAATTCTAAACTATCTTAGAATCACGAGAGGAAGATAAATGAACCATAAAAATAGGTTCTCATGCGGAAGCAAGATGTACTTGCCTAAGCTCTTGGTAGGTGGAGAAAGTTATGAGGAAGAAGAAGAGTAAATGAGAAAAAGAGAAGTAATGAAGAGAGAGAAAGGGTTGGGCTTTAAATAGAGATGATAGTAGGTAGGGGGTTGGTTGGGTTCATGATGAACCATCCTAAACCAAAATAAACCAACCCAAGCCGAACCTAAGGCAAAGCAAAAGCAGAAAATAAAATACAAAAAATAATTAGCATGAAATTAAAGGAATTAAATACAGAACAAATGCATGATAAATATTAAATAAATACATTCAAGTAGTACACGTATTAAAATACGCATTCTGAGAACGGAGAGTGACAATAAATATCACAATTGAAAATTATGTAATATAGCTAGTGAGAGGAAATAAAATAATAGTAAATGAGTTGCAGTAGCCGTAAAGAGTTAAGAAGATTTAAACCCAGTGACACAACGATATATATACTGGTTTCTCTCATGGATGACTAATCCAGTCTCGAGTACCCCTGTTCGATATTAATCCACTATGTTACAAGCTTTAACTGAGTGCTTGTAACTCTTACAACACCTTGCTTGGGGATAAGTGCACGACCAACTTCAACAACACCGTGCTTGGCGACGAGTGCATGACTGACTCTAGAAGGTGATTGAAAACTGGAACATTTTCTGAAATAGCCTCCGATACAACTCTTCAAAGCCAAACTCTAAATTGAAGTAAAACTGTATTTGCTTGGCTAAGAGCAGTATAGGTTAGATTTGAAAGTGCAGCTCGTAGAAAATACTTTAAAGGAATAGAGAAGAAAATGAGATTAGATGATTGATTGATTTGAAAATGTGAAAGTTTCTCTCTATTTATAGTATTTTTATGAACCAAATTCGGACAGAGTTTGGATGCAAAAATCTCACATTCATACGTAGGATGCAGATATCAAGGAAATTCAAAAATAAGTTGAAACTGTCTTGACCGAACTCGGGCCGAGTTCTGGCCGAGTTCTTCCTGAGGCCGAGTTCTGCCTGAGTTCTAACAGAACTGTTTTGGGCTAAATTGTTGGGTTTTGGGCTACTTTTGATTGTGGACTTTGGATAAGAATTTGTGGATAGGTAGGCTATATTTTTGTGAACTAAGAATAGCTAAGCCATTATCGATCCTAATCAATCTTATATATTTTTTCTAGACTCAAATAAAATAGAAATATATAAAAATCTTGATCTTGATTCCATCGCTTTTGGTACTTGATGACGATGAGACATTTGTAGCTTGTAGCAGTAGTAGGTACAGTCTTTCTAACTTGAAACCTGTAGCTGTATATATATATATATATATATATATATATATATATATATATATATATATATAACTATATATAGAATGGCTTGGATGTGGCTTCCCCTTGAAGGAGCAGCCCAGCTCCTCGGGTTTCCCTCGCCCCCCCTCGGCTACGGCGGACGGCCGGCCGCCCCTGGGCTCTCCTTCCCCAGCCGGGTTCCTCCATCTTCCGTCGGGCTCCTTGGCCCTTTCGGTCCCCAGGCACCTCCTCCTTGGGGAGTCCCCCGCTCTCCCACGTCCGGCGCTTGTCCGTCGTGCGACGGCGCCTTCCTCCCTCCCCCTCCTCCTCAGCGCAGACGCCTCCCCCGGCGTCGGAGACCCCGCCGTTCTCGGCGTCCTCGGCAGCACCCGGCGCTTTCTCTCATTGGTCCCCCGCCGGTTCCTCCGGACGTCTCGCGTGCGGCACTACCGAGTCCCGGCCTGGCCGGCGCCTCTGTCGTCGTGCAGCCCCTCCCCGAGGCCGTAGTTCCCTCCTTCGTCGTGCCGGGTTTAGATCCTTCCATCCCTTCGGCCCTGGCGCCTCCTCCTCTGTCCCAGGACCCGTCCGCCTTGGCCGCCGCCCTAGTCGCAGCCCTTTCCCGGGCGTTTCCTCCTCCCGCCTTGTTCTCTTCCCCGGCGCCTCCTCCCGCCGCGGGCACGGAAGTCCTCCCGGTTCTTTCGACCCTCGTTGCTCCCTCGCCGGCTCCTCCCGCGGCGGCTCTTCTCCCGGAGCTCTTCCTCGTCGCGCTTCCCTCTGCAGCGTTTCCTCCTGCCGCTGGTCCCCTTTCCCCTCCCGGCGTCCTGTCTGCCGTCGCGTTCCCCTCCTCAATGGCGACGGGAGCCTTGGTCCTTCCTTCCGCCGCTGTTCCCCTTTCCTCTACCGTTGCCCTGCCCGTCGCCGAGTCGTGGTGCCCTTGCGGTCGCCTCCCTCCCCATCGCCGGGCCTATTGCTCTCTGGGCCCCGTCGGTGCGCCCCCCCGGCCGTCGGAGCGGATTCCCCTGGCCCCCTCGTACGTCTTCCCCCCCGCCTCTGGACCCAGCCACCGTTGGGGCTCACCGCCTCCGCCGGTTCCCCCTGCGCTGACGCCCTCGCCTTCCGCTGCTCCAGTCCCCTCCCCCGCCTGGACGTGTGGTGCCACCTCCTCGCGTGGCCCCTCCAGCCGCCGTGGCACTCCTTCCCCTTGTCGCGGCCTCCCCGGTGCCGCAGAGCTGCCCGCTGTACAGTCGCCCCCGTCGAGTCGTCGTGCTAGTCGGTCGTGGTCCCCGTCGCCTCCTCCCTCGTGGGTCGCCCTGTACGGACCCTCCTCTTTTCCTTCCTGTCGAGGCCCTCCCCCCCCTCTCCGCTGTCTGTGCTCGTCACAGCCCTCCCCGGAGCGGATCCCCCCGTCTGGGTGGCTCACCGTGGCTTCCCCAGCGCCATGGCCCTCCCCGGAGCGGACCCCCCCGTCTCAGTGGCTCGCCGTGGCTTTCCCGGTGCCAAGGCCCTCCCCCGTCCCCTCTCCGGACTGCGGCCCCCTCCCCGGCAGACGTCGCGCCCGGCGTCGATCTCCTGGCCCATGCTCGGGAGACCCGCCTCGCCCCCTCGGGACCCGTGTCCCCTCGGGCCCCGCCCTTGCTCGTTCGGGCTTCGCGCCCTCCCGCTCAGGCCTCGCGCTCGCAGCTGGACCCCTCGGGGCCAGCGCTGGACCCCCGTTGGATTGCGACCGCCGCCCCCTCAGCCTGGGTCCGGCGGGTTCCTCTCTCCCCTTCGTCGGGTCTCAGGTCCCCCTCTGGCCTCACCCTCCTTGGAGCGGGTCCCCCTTCGCCTCCGGTGATCCTCCCCCTGCCCCCGTCGGAGTCTCCTCCCTCTCCGGGCTCTCCCTCCCTCCGGCGTCGGATGGCTCCTCCGTCCCCCGGCGGACGTTCGGCGGCTCTCGCACCGAGTCTCCCCCGCCGCCGTGTTTTCCCCCCTCGCCCGGTGGCATCCCCCTCCCCCTCCGTCGGGTGAGGGCCCCGAGGCCTGCCCCTTCGGGCAGAGCGCTAGGCCCGCCCCCCCACGCGTCTTGGGCCCCACGCCCCCCCAGCGCACCCCTCGGGCCTCGTGCGCGCATGGGTTTGCTCCCCTCGGGAGCCGCGTGCGTCCGCCACGTGCCCCCCTCCCCGGGCTTCGTGCGCTTTCTAATTTTCTATCTTTTGTGTTTCGTGTTTTGGTCTCCTGCGTGGGACAGTTTCTAATTTTCAAACTTTTGTGTTTCGTGTTTTGGTCTCCTACGTGGGACAGGGTGTTGGTTCTGTGTTGTCTGTTTCAGTCTTCCTTTCAATAAAATTTCCTTGGACCAAATATATATATATATATATATATATATATATATATATATATATATATTTTGCATATCGACCAAAGTTGACGTTGATTATCAAAATCAGGTATGATCATGACTAGTAGGCCAACAATCTCTCACATTTTGATAATTGTTAAACTTTAAGTCTACCAAGATATTATCTTAAAACTTTGAAATTATACCTGACTTGTCGAAAATCTTGAATTTTTTTGAGTTTGGTGTGCTCATCTCCCCAGTTGTCATGTAATCAAATATGGCTCCCCCGCAATTTATGAGCCAAGCAACAACAAAGAAAAATAGAGTGATACCAAATATGATATAAAATAATAAGTCAACAACTCAAGTTGTATTAAACTAGAACATTAGCAGTAGCAGTAATATATGAAAACTAATAACTCACATAAAAGAAAGTGTCACTACAACTGAAGTAAATAGTCTAAATGCATAGAAAATTAAAATGTGCTGCTACATATCAAATCATCTCATCAGACAGATTCACAAAATACTAAGTCCAAAATATCAAATCAACTATCCGCACCACCAGGAGCATCAGCAGGCGAAGGATCAACAGGTGGTTGTGTTAGATCAAAATAGGTTGTCATCGGGTCGAAGTAGACTAAATTCGGATCATCCTCAAGTCTCGGTCCGTCAAAGGCAGGTGACGGATAATAGTCGTCGATGCAGTATGATGATGAGCCATCGTCCACTGAATGTCTGCCATGGCATTTTTTAAGGCCTAAACCTGAGAAATGTAACGGAACTTAGTGTCACTATAACGAGTCAGATCTGTCTGACGCTGCTGTCTCTGAAGAGTGACAAAAGCATCGAACCACTGATATAGCTCGTCAATAGTATAAACCAAGACTGCTGGGGCTGGATTAGCTGGGGCATCTGCTGGGGCTGTGGCGGGAGCTAGAGGAGGTGGAGCATCACCAAGAGGATGTGGGAATCTCTTAGACCTAAGTAGCTCTGAAGGCATTCCAGATATAGGATAAGACTCCAAAGGAATAACAAATTTTGGAAGATTGCCGTCAGATGCATAGAATAGATGAGGTTATTGCCTGCCCTCCGATAGTTGATCATGAGAGCCAACATAGATTTGGAAAAGGAAAAGTAAATCCTAAAGTGAATGTGATACATCGCAGATAGATCCAAATACGTGATCTCATCACTAGATTCCGTCTTTGGTAAAAGAGATGAAATAATAATACGATGTAACTCATAAAAATGTTGGTTGCATGCGTACAACCGTCTCCGAGGAACTGGATCAAGATGACACAATGTTACTTTGAAGGGTTCAAGAGTCATGCCATCAGGAAATTGAACCTTCGTAATGTCGATAAGAGCGTCACCATTTGTAGAACCCCTATTTTTTAAAAAAATTATTTTTTTATTAGACTTCAAATTAATTTATGCAAATTATGGTTTTTATTAATTATTAAAAATGACATTAGCCATTGTTGAGTTTAGAGCACTAGACGACCATGGCTTTTAGCACGGAAGATGTAGCAGTGTCCCTTAACTGGTGTACTAGCCAAGCCGGGGGAAGCCTAGCCATAGTGATGTCCAAACTAGAAAAACCAGACCAAGTTGTGAATGTCTCACTTAAAGTATTTTAATTAAATATTATTTTATATATTAATTTTTTTAGATGGCACGGTTTGTCCAAACCAGCCCGAACTGGGCCCGGACCAAACCCAAGCCATGTAGGCATGTGGGGGGGACCAAGGTGGCCATGTCGATATATTTTATGCACGTAAAAATATTCCTAAATTATTTTAGAATTTTATGTACCATTCCTAATTATTTAATTACTTGTACGATTATTGGTATTTTATTATTAAAATAATATTTTACATTATGGTACAATTTTTGGACCCAATTAAGGGTGTATGGTCAGTTCACCCAAAACCTCCATTGGGCAATTTTTGTTATTAAAGTATTTATGGAAATTCAATAAGCAATTATTTTTATGATTAATAGATTTTATTTATAGATAGATAATATTAAGTTTATTTTAAATAGATTCTATTTATAGATAGATAATAATAAGTTTATAAAAAAATAAAACAAATAAAAAAAAGATTGTGATAATTTTTAAGCTATGTATATATATATATATATATATATATATATATATATATATATATATATATATATATATATATATATAAGAGATTGAAAAAAAATTTTAAAAAAATATATAATCATTAATGGGTGGTCGGCCCCACCCGACCACCCAAGCCAAGTAGCTAGCAGCATGCTTGCGCCCCAACCACAAAGCCAAATAGCTAGTAGCTAGTATATGCGCCCCCACAATTTTACAAAGTAACAGCAGTAGCAAGTATAGGCCGACCCCTCCCTCTATATATATATATATATATATATATATATATATATATATATAGTTATATATATATACAAACCCTAAAAATTTCTTCCACCTCCTTTCTCTCCTCCATCCTCCTCCCTCTCCTCGGCGTGCGTGCCCAGCCTTGCCGGAGCGACAGCAGCCCTGCCTCACGGTCGCCACGGCAACACCGCCACCAACAACAAACACTCACAACAATAACAGAATTTAACATCGAGGTACCCGACTTCTCCCTTCGATTTCTCCTTCAATTTTAATCCGTTTTTAGATCCGTAAATTCGTGTAGAAAGCCCACATGACCCTCTAGCATTCCCTTCAAATAGTTTTATTTATTCTGCAATAAATTCCAGGTTTAATTAGATTAAAAATCACAAAAAATAAATTTTTAAAAAATAGAAAACCCCGGTACGTCGTGCCTCCCGCCAATCCGGACGACGTGGTCGTGAACCGAAGGTACCGAATTGTCCGTATCGACTTTGTGGATGTGCAAGAATTAACGGAATTCAAATTGGTAGCGTGCGCGCGACGAATTTGATCCGTATCCGTCAAATTTTTTCGTATCGGATATTTTTGGTATTTTTCAATTACTTTGTGCACACTCATCAAAACGCGACGAAACTTGCGCCATTGGACTCAAAATATTTTTTTGGTTCTGTGAGCCAAGTTTGGTCCGATTCTGAGCCAGTTGATCGGGATGCTATTTTGGCGGGCCCACAATCCCACTCAACGGGCGATTTTGTGCACGGCCCACCGGAATCCAAAATTGGACATACCGTTGGGCTCGTCTCATCGAAACAAATTTGTAGACATGTAGTTTGAAGACTTTAGAGACCGTAGGTTCTGGCGCTCATTTCGGTGCAAAGCGGGTCCAACGGCAGACATCGATTTGACCCAAAATTATGATTTTGTCCCTGTTCTAGAATTTAACTTTTGGACATGCGTTTCCTAGGCATATCTTATATTCCAAACTCGTTCGTAATATTTGTTGCAGTATCCGGAGTCATCTGCGGGATTTGGCTTTCTCTGGCTCCGTTTATTTGTCGGTTCGAGCTACTGGATCTTTGCTTTTGCACATAACCTCAGGCAAGATACCTTGCCATCTTGTACTTATATTTGATTCATGATATTTTATATGTTGCTAGTGTTTTACATTAGTAAGAGTGTGTCCAAGTATGACTTGGGTGCCATCGATATGTATATCGATGTTTGTGTGTGTGCGTGTGTGTGTGTGGACCATAGGTGGTAGCTGACTATTCCGATGTGTTGAAGTTATACTCCATAACTTCTTTAACCTGTTGACATGTCTCATACACGACACAAGAGTGAGGATCATGGAGTTGGCACGAACCTACGTATTCGACTTGCTACCGATACGGGCGGTTCGTGTGTCGGTTCATTTATGGATTAGCGAAGTCTAGATAGCGACTTGCATAGAGATATGGATCGCCAAGTCATGGATATGACTTGTGTGATACACGGGCGGGGAAAACTACTGGAACGTATGAGCTAGCCCGCAGCCTTCTAGTTGCCCGGTTATGGGTTCATAGTTTCCCTTTTATGGGTGTATCGCTAGAGGATATATCCATTGCACGGCCCTGACCACGCGTCAGGTATGGTCAGGAGGTATGCTAGCGATGCAAAGTATGGACTAGGGAATATATCCATTGTACGGACCTGACCACGCGTCAGATACGGTTAGAGACGTATACTAGTTCATGCGAAAGCCTCTAGCGGATGCTATGCTTTATTCCTACCCACTTATACGTTCCAGTATAGTTTTCGACTTGCATTACACCTAGATGGTTAGGTTCTATTGGGTTGGAGCGTGTGGTCTTTCCTTTGTCATGTTTCATTTACAGTTCATTATGGTATGATATTATGTGTCTTGTTACGTCCCTCTGAGGACCTGGTTATCTCTCCAGGTGTGTGCTTCTGTGATATTTGCAGGTGTTCTAGCCGAAGTCGTGATCTTCTCCATCCTTTCGAAGATGATTGCACTTGGCTCGGCTTGTTATTTCATCTATTCTTCTTGTACATTTTATTTGAGATAGTTGGTAGTGGACTTTGTCTCCGCCCAACGATTGTACCATAAATATTCAAGTTGATTTTATACTATGAATCTTTTTATTGTGGATGAGATTTAGTTTGTCTTGGATTACCATATTTTATAGCTTATGTATACATACAAGGTTTCCATATATTGGAGTGTGCTTCGTATGTATGCAGTTGGCATGATACATATCTGGTCCCAAGTATTTTGGGACTGGGGCGTTATATATTTTTGTGGTGGCCCATGCAGGTCAGTTTGCCGTTTCGGTTACATGATTGTACCGAACGGGCCTGCAATATAGGATTAGAATATAGGAATCTCATCCACATACTTGATCACCTTCCTTGACATTCCTTGATTTCCATATTCCGACTCCCGTGGCCTCCCTTGATTTTTGCATCTTGCTTGAACTCTTTCTACCAACACCCTATCATCTCGTGCTTAAACATGGTTAGAAAGATGACTACACTACTATATGCCCATTGGTCAATCACATGGCTAGAATGATTACATTGACAACTAGTATGCCTTGAGATCCTAATTGAGTTATAAAGCTATGAGGATAAAGGGACCATATTTTCAAGAAGTACGAACTTAGGGATTAGTTAATTCCAAGTTGGGTTGTAGAAACATTAATAACTTTGAAGGATTTTAGAACTTTATTTTTATCTACAAGATGATAGAGGAATCTATAAACAATTGAGAAAGGAAATTGAATTGATTTTGAGTTTTGATTTTTGAAGGTCTTTGAAAATACTTATGATTCAGTGAATTATAGCTATACATCCTTGAATAGATATAAAGTTAGTTGAAAAGAATTTCTGAGAATTAAATGCTGCTGTAAGATTATGAGTGCGGTTGATAAAGCTTGATTTTAAATTGGGTTGTATGGTTCCCAATTAATAAGTTCATAAATTTTGAATTTTAAGTTTAGAGTATGGTTATTAAGAATTTTGGTTAAAAATATTTTGAAGGATATATAATCAGATTGAGGATCTACTTTAAACTCTTGTATGAATTACGATTGATAACTCCTATTTAAATTTTGAGTTTAAGATTTGGATTAATGATAGAAGAAGAAAAATATATAGATTTGATTTGTGACACAATAAAGGTAATTCGAGATTGATTGGAAATTTTTTAAAAAAAATTGATTGGATGACTGATAAGATCATTTGAAAATTGAGTTTACAGTTAGATTGCTAATGTTACAATCTTTGGGAAAAGTTACTAAAGATGTGGCGAAAAGTTATTTTGATTGATTAAAGAAATTTACCATTTAAAAAGTCGTGATTTTGTTTGAATGACTTAGAAATAGAAGTTATGTGATGAGTGCGTTAAACTATTGAGCTATAAATTTTAGATTATTCGTGATATGTTAAAAGTTTATCTTGAGGGTTATTGGAGAAATTTTTGGAGTTTTAAAGTTATGAAGTGATATAAAATTTTTGATTCATGAGTCTCTTGAGTTTAAAAGTTGGAGTGTAAATGTTAAATTTTGGAAAGGTTAGTAGTAACGTGATGGAAGTTTACTTGGAAAGGGATTGGATTTGGTCATGATTAAATTTGACGGCTTGGAGTGAATATGAAATTTGGATAGTTCATTTTAGAGAAATTTATTAAGGAACTTTTGAAGGAAACTTGAATTTTTAATTTTAATATTAGGCCACCAAGATAGCCCTAATAAATTGGAAGTATTCCATACTAAATGCCATGTCACTCGTGACCATGATAGTAGTATATACACAAGCATTGCTAGTCATCTATCAAACTATATTGTATCTAAATATTTACTTATTCGATTTTCCCTCGAATCTTAATCTTTTATGGTAACCTTCTAACCCAGTTGCAATTTGAATAAAGATATAATTGTTCCTTAACTATATTCATCTAGGAGACTATCTTCTCTCTACTATATTCCTAAATTATTTACTAATTTTTTTATATCAATTGTATTGCATGCTTTAACTAGATCTCCTTAATTTTTGTGCATTAATTGTCACCTCATGAACTCCCATTTTCTATTTAGATATTTTGACATCCCTTACGGTGACTTTGATATTGGAGCACAACACTAGACTTTTTCTTCCAACAAATTTCATATGTAAGGCCTAGACAAGCCCACCTTCATGTAGATATATCATGTCCCACTAAAACACGTCTCCTTGTACTATATTTTCTTGATATGACTTTCCAGTCAAATGGCTAAGCTATAACCTCTACCATGACACCAGTTACTTTCGGACTTCAATTAAGAGATCCAACCTTGACTCAATCCTTTAACCCAATATGTGAATATGTTCTACTAAATCCCTTAATGTTGAACCTTGTGCCTTACCGTGATTGCTTGACCATTGTCCCATCACACTACTAGTTTAACTCCTGTAAATTGGTAGAATACCTGACGACCTAACAGACCCTTTGTCTTGTGACCCAGTTAATAAGTTCACATATACTAGAAATTCAGAGGACCCTAAACTTATATAGGCGACCAAGCCATAAATGAAGAAAACTAGGACAACTGTAAGGGCCCACACTTCGGACAAGACTTGATTTTAAAAGATCTTAGACTATGTAAAATTTCTTTCCTCAGTACCTCCCTTGCTCATATTTTGACTATCTCATGCTGTTAATGTAGCTTCAGTTTTGCAAGCTTATTTCGTTATCAAGCTTGATCATGACATATATTATTGGGTGCACCCACTAACATATTGTCTAACCAAAACCGGTGCATGATGGTCTGATTAACCCATTGCACTTTGGTTCGCTTTTCATGGATTATTCTACGTGGATGGAGACATTGTTAAACTTGCCTTAGAGTCTCATCCGCGACAGCCTTAACAACTCTCATTTGAATTATTTTTGTCGCCTATGAACCTCGTATTTCGTACTAAACAGCATCGTCTTTGAACTCTTTTTGTTGTGAACTTTACTTATATTAGAAAGACCAGACACTGTACATGATAGATAAAGGTAAGATATCACCTTTAGTTTTCCTATCAGTTATTTCAACACGAATTTAGATAGCCACCGACCAACTCAGGTGGCTATATCCTCACCTTAAACTCCACTTCTCCCCAATCCTAGAAATTTTTATTGTGCCCTTCTAATCCCATTTGAACGCACGAGAGTGATTCTAATCATCACTTAATCAAACCCTCGACCAAGACGATTAGTATCCAGTTCTCCCTTAAGGAATCACATCTCCTAAATGTCTAATTTATTTTCTGTGGTCTACTCACTTCCTTATTGTTCTTCTAAATTGGATATTCAAAATTTTGTTTCCTTCACTAGCGGTCCTTATTCAATTCCACAACCATGATATATTTTTGTATATATCGACTCCACAATTTTCTATTGCATGGTCGTGTTGAACGCCGTTTTATCGCCTCCACCAAAATTTAATTGTATTTTGGTATTGACGAACTCTTCCTATCCCTCAACCCTATCTACCCTATTAATCCTAAATTTCGAGGACGAAATTCTTATAAGTTGGGTAGGATGTAAAACCCCTATTTTTTAAAAAAAATTATTTTTTTATTAGACTTCAAATTAATTTATGTAAATTATGGTTTTTATTAATTATTAAAAATGACATTAGCCATTGTTGAGTTTGGAGCACTAGACGACCATGGCTTTTAGCACGGAAGATGTAGCAGTGTCCCTTAACTGGTGTACTAGCCATGCCGGGAGAAGTCTAGCCATATTGATGTCCAAACTAGAAAAACCAGACCAAGTTGTAAATTGTCTCACTTAAAGTATTTTAATTAAATATTATTTTATATATTAATTTTTTTTAAATGGCACGGTTTGTCCAAACCAGCCCGAACTAGGCCCGGACCAAACCCAAGCCATGTAGGCATGTGGGGGGGGGGGGGGGGGGGGGACCAAGGTGGCCATGTCGATATATTTTATGTAAGTAAAAATATTCCTAAATTATTTTAGAATTTTATGTACCATTCCTAATTATTTAATTACTTGTACGATTATTGGTATTTTATTATTAAAATAATATTTTACATTATGGTACAATTTTTGGACCCAATTAAGGGTGTATGGTCAGTTCACCCAAAACCTCCATTGGGCGATTTTTGTTATTAAAGTATTTATGGAAATTCAATAAGCAATTATTTTTATGATTAATAGATTTTATTTATAGATAGATAATATTAAGTTTATTTTAAATAGATTCTATTTATAGAAAGATAATAATAAGTTTATAAAAAATAAAAAAAATAAAAAAGATTGTGATAATTTTTAAGCTATATATATATATATATATATATATATATATATATATATATATATATATATATATATATATATATATATATATATATATGTATATATAGAAATGTATATTTTTTTTTTATATATATATATGTATATATAGAAATGTATATATAGAAATGTATATATAGATATATAAGAGATTGAAAAAAATTTTTAAAAAAATATATAATCATTAATGGGTGGTCGGCCCCACCCGACCACCCAAGCCAAGTAGCTAGCAGCATGCTCGCGCCCCAACCACAAAGCCAAATAGCTAGCAGCTAGTATATGCGCCCCCACAATTTTACAAAGCAACATCAGTAGCAAGTATAGGCCGACCCCTCCCTATATATATATATATATATATATATATATATATATATAAAAATATATATATATATATATATATATATATATATATATATATATATATATATATATATATATATATATAGTTATATATACAAACCCTAAAAATTTCTTCCACCTCCTTTCTCTCCTCCATCCTCCTACCTCTCCTCGGTGTGCGTGCCCAGCCTCGCCGGAGCGACAGCAACCTCGCCTCACGGTCGCCACGGCAACACCGCCACCAACAACAAACACTCACAACAATAACAGAATTTAACATCAAGGTACCCGACTTCTCCCTTCGATTTTTCCTTCAATTTTAATCCATTTTTAGATCCGTAAATTCGTGTAGAAAGCCCACATGACCCTCTAGCATTCCCTTCAAATAGTTTATTTATTCTGCAATAAATTCCAGGTTTAATTAGATTCAAAATCATAAAAAATCAGTTTTTAAAAAATAGAAAACCCCGGTACGTCGTGCCTCCCGCCAATCCGGACGACGTGATCACGAACCGAAGGTACTGAAATGTCCGTATCGACTTTGTGGACATGCAAGAATTGACGAAATTTAAATTGGTTGCGTGCGTGCGACGAATTTGATCCGTATCCGTCAAATTTTTTCGTATCGGACATTTTCGTTATTTTTCAATTACTTTGTGCACACTCATCAAAATGCGACGAAACTTGCGCCATTGGACTCAAAATATTTTTCTGGTCATGTGAGCCAAGTTTGGTCCAATTCTGAGCCAGTTGATCGGGACACTATTTTGGCGGGCCCACAATCTCACTCAACGGGCAATTTTGTGCACGGCCCACCGAAATCCAAAATTGGACATACCGTTGGGTTCGTCTCATCGAAACAAATTTATAGACATGTAGTTTGACGACTGTAGAGAACGTAGGTTCTGGCGCGCATTTCGGTGCAAAACGGGTCAAACGGCGGATATCGATTTGACCCGAAATTACAATTTTGCCCCTGTTCCAGAATTTAACTTTTGGACAGGCGTTTCCTAGGAATATCTTATATTCCAAACTCGTTTTGATATTTGTTGCAGCATCCGGAGTCATCTGCGGGATTTGTCTTTCTTTGGCTCCGTTTATTTGTCGGTTCGAGCTACTGGATCTTTGCTTTTGCACATAACCTCAGGCAAGATACCTTGCCATCTTGTACTTATATTTGATTCATGATATTTTATATGTTGCTAGTATTTTATATTAGTAAGAATGTGTCCAAGTATGACTTGGGTGCCATCGATATGTATATCGATGTTTGTGTATGTGCGTGTGTGTGTGGACCATAGATGGTAGCTGACTTTTCCGATGTGTTGAAGTTATACTCCATAACTTCTTTAACCTGTTGACACGTCTCATACACGACACAAGAGTGAGGATCATGGAGTTGGCACGAACCTACGTATTCGACTTGCTACCGATACGGGCGGTTCGTGTGTCGGTTCATTTATGGATTAGCAGAGTCTAGATAGCGACTTGCATAAAGATATGGATTGCCAAGTCATGGACATGACTTGTGTGATACACGGGCGGGAAAAACTACTGGAACGTATGAGCTAGCCCACAGCCTTCTAGTTGCCTGGTTATGGGTTCATAGTTTCCCTGTTATGGGTGTATCGCTAGAGGATATATCCATTGCACGGCCCTGACCACGCGTCAGATATGGTCAGGAGGTATGCTAGCGATGCAAAGTATGGACTAGGAGATATATCCATTGCACGGCCCTGACCACGCGTCAGATACGGTCAGAGACGTAGACTAGTTCATACGAAAGCCTCTAGCGGATGCTATACTTTATTCCTACCCACTTATATGTTCCAGTATAGTTTTTGACTTGCATTACACCTAGATGGTTAGGTTCCATTGGGTTGGAGCGTGTGGTCTTTCCTTTGTCATGTTTCATTTACAGTTCATTATGGTATGATATTATGTGTCTTGTTACGTCCCTCTGAGGACCTGGTTATCTCTCCAGGTGTGTGCTTCTGTGATATTTGCAGGTGTTCTAGCCGAAGCCGTGATCTTCTCCATCCTTTCGAAGATGATTGCTTGGCTCGTCTTGTTATTTCATCTATTCTTCTTGTACATTTTATTTGAGATAGTTGGTAGTGGACCTGTCTCCGCCCAACGATTGTACCATAAATATTCAAGTTGATTTTATACTATGAATCTTTTTATTGTGGATGAGATTTAGTTTGTCTTGGATTACCACATTTTACAGCTTATGTATACATACAAGGTTTCCATATATTGGAGTGTGCTTCGTACGTATGCAGCTGGCATGATACGTATCTGGTCCCAAGTATTTTGGGACTGGGGTGTTATACCATTGTTTAGCATTAGAAAATATTCGCTCAAGTCGGCAGAATTGAATTCAAATTCCACCGATGAATGGATACAGTCGTTAGATTCTTGCATGTTGCAATGAAACATATGAATTACATTTTCGTGAATAGGATTTGAAACTTCTAAAAGTTCACGAAGTCCTAAATTTTCAAAAGTGGTCAAATATTCCAAAAATATGTAAAGTTAATCATTTTACACGGACAAATTTCTCAGTATCAGAAGTGATCAAACCAATGGTAGATCTCTATAGTGAAATAAAGACATTTGGTTCATACTCCTCATCGTCATCAGGACGAGAGGGACTAAAAAGATTAACGGGTTCGTATTCAGACGTAGAAGATGAGACAACAACCCTAGTTTTCTTTCTCTTAAACACTCTAGGTGCCATTATAAAATTGAGAGAAAAAAAGAGAATTGGAAGAAAATGTCTTTAGAACGCCTTAGATCCAAGGAATTTCGGGGTGGAAGACCTTAGATAGAGCTTTCTAGGATCTAGGGTAATAGGAATTTAGGGTTTATGAGGTTTGGTCGATATTTTGGGGAAAGTATATGGGCTGTTATTTCGAATTGTTGTTATATAACATGTTCCCACAGAGTTAGGCTCGAATTCGGTCTGAGTTCGATCCGAACTCGGTCACTTGCATTTTAGTTCATATTTGAGTAATGAATGATAAAAATGACCTAAAAACTTGTAATTTATTTAATTAATATTCATTATCTTGGGTTAGCAATAGAGGTCGAATTCCAGCTAGCGGTAGTCCGAAGACACTTGGCACCGTGTCACTTAGGCTTTTACACCTTGTGTCAGAAAAACCCTTTCGACTTGTACTTAAAATAACTTTGATTAATAAATTATTGATTTTTAAGTTTTAAGTATTTTTTATTAAACATAACACATTAAGACCAAAAATTCAAGAATGCCTAGCTTGCGACGCAAATAGTTAAACCGATCTCCTACTAGTGGTTTTGTGAATATATCTGCCAGTTGATGATCTGTGTCAATGAACTCTAGACAAATATTCTCGTGTTGATGGTAATCACGTAAAAGTGGTGACATATTTCTATGTGCTTAGTGCGTAAGTGACATACTGGGTTCTTAGTCAGATTAATAGTGCTAGTGTTATCACAGTATATGGGAATCTTAGTATAATACATATTATAGTCTTTTAAAGTTTGCTTCATCCACAAAATTTGAGCACAACAACGTCCTACGGCGATATACTCAGCCTCAGTTGTTAATAATGCTACAAAATTTTGTTTTTTGCTAAACCAAGAGATTAAAGCTTTACTTAGAAAATAACATGTACCGCTGGTACTGTAGTGCCCTGTCCCTACATTGTGCCCCATTTTCGTCCATGGGGTACACGAGAAAGGAACACTGTCGCTACCGATTCAATCGAGATCGATAGGTCGGAATCGGTCGAACGGGAACGATTGAATTAAGATCATTTTCTCGTTATAGAAAGGTTTCTTCAGAATCAAGTCCCATATTCAGCAGGTTGCACCTCGAGGATTGGCTATGCAGCTGAGTTGGGAGAGACCTCCCGTTGCTCTGCTTTTCATGCCGTAAATTGCTTTGGCATTGGCTTTGGTTTTTGTGAATGCGTTTTTGATGGTTTTTGTGAACACTGTCTCCGTTGTTTCAAAAATAAAGAACACCCCCTTGGCTGCTTAATTTTTCACTTATTTTTTTCTATGCACCAGGGGGTACAACTAATTAACTTTCTAAACCAGGGGGGTATTCTTTATTTTTAAAACAACAGGGACAGTTACCAAAATACGTACAAACCATAGGGGGTACAACTAATTAGCCCCCTTGAATAACACAGTATTCTAATCAGTTGCTTATGCGATTGCAAGTGATTGCATAGGTGACGTCTAAGCACAGCCAACCAGTCCCTCGCCTGAAGCAAAGACTAAGGTGAGTGGCTGGCCTCTTTCGTCTCGACCTTCTGTTTCAAAATTAATTATGAAACACAAAATCAATGCTTGTCGCCATAGTGTAGAATCAATGAATTGAGGCACGATTCTTCACGTAACACTTGCTAAAGGAAACTCGAAATGACTGCATCAATTTGAGTAATTTACTCGAAAAATGTAAGTTTTACACCAAAAAGAGAAAAGATAAGGTTCTATAAAAGCGATAGAATTATTTCAAGATCTACAAAAATAGTCATTGGATAACTTGTCGATAAGGTATAGTTTTCTCGAACGGTTGCCTAGGCCAAGGAACCGATTTGGCCCAGGAGGAACGAGTATAGCAAGCGCCAGCAATGAATCGGCACGGGTGATTCGAAAACTTTCGCATAGGGCTCGCTACCCGCCGTGAAAGGGTCACCGTCTAACCCAGTTATAGTCCGTGATGGCTTGACATTGCCAATGAACTTTATACCACTTTCACTACTTGAACTAACGTATGTGACACGGGATGATTATGATAACTGCTTAATGTATATAATTTCATATGCTTGTCTCAAAATATGTTAACATGCAAATCAATCAAGATGGTTAGAAAGATCACCAAATAGCTAACATATTTTATAAAACTGCTTGAACCAAATGCAGAGCTTGGGTTTAATTAGCCACTCACTAGTACATGTGATCGTATTAACCCTTTCTCTTTACAGGTGATAGGAATCAAGGAGAACGTGCCAACTGACCAAGGTGATGTTCGTATTTTGAAGCTTCGATCGCGCGTCGAAGACTTTCGTCGCATCAACTTTTGAAGACTCTCTGCAAGTCCAAGGAACATGTCTCGGCATCCCTCGCATCCAGATGGCTGGAATAATTTTGTTGTAAATAAGGGATATATATGGAACGACCATCTCATCGACACTCCTTTTGTAATCGAGTCATGTTGTAAAGCCCACATGGCATAATTGTAATGGAGTCTGTAAATGATGTCTATTATCAATAAAATATAAAAAAAATATGTCTCAATGTGTTGTTCAATTTGTCTGCACTTTTTCTTTCTTAGATGTGTTTCAGATTACCTTATGACTATATCTTGTACGATCGCAACCTATGTTCGCACGGCATCATGCCCGGAGGACGACTATCGATTCTTCAGAATTAGGACATGTCATAATGGTCGCACTACCCGTTGAAATTTGCTCTCGTACTTTTTTCAGGTACGGATCATCCTTCTGAGCGGTCTTGATCTTTTTACACAAGCTCGGCTCTAGCTACAACTGCACATCCCTGAATCGAACTAGGAGGTCGATGCCTATCTCTTCTAAGTCGCATAGCATTATGTGATCGATGGATAGAAAGACAATATACTTTCGACATAGAGTGTCTGCCACAACGTTTTCCTTGCCCGGCATATAGTCAATAGTTAAGTCGTAATTTTTGATCAGTTCAAGCCAATGCCTTTGCCACGAGTTCAGCTCCTTCTGCGTGAATAGATACTTGAGGCTCTTGTGATCCGTATAGATAATGCATGCCATGCCATGAAGATAGTAATGCCATAATTTTAATGCGAACACAATCGTCGCTAACTCCAGGTCATGGGTGGGATAGTTCTTCTCGTGCGTCTTTAGCTGTCGGGAAGCAAAATATATTACCTTGTTCCGTTGCATCAACACACACCCCAAACTCTGGCCGGATGCATCGCTGAAGATCTGGAGTCCCTCAGTCCCTTTTGGAAGTACGAGTATCAGGACCGAGACAAGCTGTTGCTTTAACTCCTGGAAGGAAGCTTCACAGTCGTCTGACCATTTAAAAGTGACTCCTTTCCGGGTGAGGCGAGTCAGAGGTGATTCGATCTACGCGAAATCCTTTACGAAGCATCGGTAGTATCCTGCTAAGCAAAGGAAGCTTCGAATCTCGTCGACTGACACTGGCCATTTCTAATCAACAACGGCTTCAACTATCTTTGGGTCGACTGTAATACCTTCAGATAAAATGATGTGTCCAAGGAATACGACGCTGCTCAGCCACAATTCACACTTGCTCTACTTCACATACAACTAATTTTCCTGAAGGATCTGAAGTACGGTCCGCAGATGCTCAGCGTGTTGCCGTTTGTCTTTCGAGTAGACGAGTATATTATCGATGAAGACTACTAAGACTTGTCGAGGAAGGGTCGAAACACCCGATTCATTAAATCCATGAAAGCAGTTGGGGCATTCGTTAGGTCGAACGACATTACCAGGAATTCTTAATAGCTGTATCGAGTACAGAAGGCTGACTTCGATACATCGTCAGACTTAATCTTGAGTTGATGGTAATCCGAGTGAAGATCAATTTTAAAAAACACCAAAGCGCCTTGTAACTGATCGAACAGGTCATCTATGCGGGGCAATAAATATTTGTTCCAGATGGTAGCCTTGTTCAGCTCTCGGTAATCGATACAAAGATGCATTAAGCTGTCCTTTTTCTTGACAAACAATACGGGCACTCCCTATGGCGAGATACTAGGCCGTATGAATCCCTTATCGAGCAATATTTACAATTGTACTTTGAGTTCCTTAAGCTCTGTAGGGGCCATTCTATACGGAGCTTTAGAGATCGGTCGGGTATCGGGGAATGTGTCAATGGTGAACTCTATCTCTCGATCAGGTGGTATGCCGGGCAGCTCGAACGAAAACACGTCTAGGAATTCTACCGCAACGTCGGCCTGACCCACATTTGCACCGTCCTGTCTCATATCTCGAACAAATGCCAAATAGCCATCACACCCGGAATGCAGCATCCTTTGAGTCGATATTGTCGAGATCACCATGCAGGTCGACGATGCCTCACCATATGAATAGCAGAATGCAGGCACTCCAGGTATACGGAAGGTGACCATATTTTTGACACAGTCGATGGTTGCATTGTACGGACTGAGCCAATCTATTTCCAGAATAATATTATAGTCCTTAATGTCTAGGACTATCGTATCAAGACATACCTTTTGACCATCCAAACAGATGATTCCATCTCCGTAGGCTAAGTTTGCAAGTAGTGATGTGCCCGACGGTATGTTGATGCTAAGATTAAGGCCTAACGGTGTCACAGGAAATTTGTGTTCGACGACAAAATTATATGCTTGTCTCAAAACATGTTAACATGTAAATCAACCAGGATGGCTAGAAAGATCACCAAATAGCTAACATATTTTATAAAATCACTACCAAAATTCATCGCTTTAGCGACGGCCGTATCCGTCGCCCAGCCGTCGGTAAATGGTAATAACAACGGATGGTCGACGAGTTTTGGTCAAAAACATCCGTCGGGAAAAGCCTCGTCGCTAAAAACAATCCGTCGCCAAGTTGTCGTCCAGCGACGATTTCACGACAGATTTCCGTCAACCATACTCATACATCTCGCGAAGAATATCCGACGGATTTTCGTCAAAGCACGTATCAGAAAGTTAATGATACATCGCCTTAGCGACGGCCATATCCGTCGCTAAATGGTCGGTAATTACGTATCAGAGAGTATCTGATACGCAATATCCATCGCTAATCCGTCGCTAAATGGTCGATAAACGTGTATCAGGGAGTGTCTGATACCCAATCTCCGTCGCTAACTCGTCACTTGTAGCCGCTACTGTTCGACGGCCTATCGACAGAATAGCGGCCGTACATCCGTCGACCCGGTTCTGTGAATATTTATATTTCCAGAACCGTGGCGACGGATATTCCACCGCTAATCTGTCGGGTTTAGTCGCTAATCCGTCGCCGACCAGTCGCGAATTTGGTGACGAATTATCCGTCGCCAAACTTTTATCGACTACTAGCGACGGCCTACCGACGAAATATACGTCGATCCATTTCTGTGATTTTTTTATATTTCCAAAACCTTGCTGACGGATCTTCCGTCGGTCAGTAGTCGCCATCCGTCGCTAACTTGGAATAGTTCCAATTAGCGACGGATATTCCGTCGGTTGGTAATCACGACTCCGTCGCTAACTGGGAAATTTTTGAATTTTTTTGCATAAAACAGACTATTTCCTGTTCACACAACATCCACCAACATAAAAAACACAAACTATCCAAATATTCAACATTATCCAATATACAATCCCAAACATCCACCAACATAAATAAAATAGATTATTTCCAAACATCCACTAATACAAACCAACATAAAAAGGCCATTTTATTTTATGGTACAAGTATAACTAGTAATTTAGAAAAAATATGTTTTATGTAAGTATTATTTTTGCATGCGAGTGTATATATATTTTTATTTTTGAAATTAATTATTATTATTATTAATATATTATTTCGAAAAAGCTATATTAAATATGGGTTGATTTAATATGTAATTAATTATGATGATTTAAGTTGGAAAATTTTTTATTAAGTTAGTTAAATACAGTTTAAATTAGAGGTAGAATCTATCTACATTAGATTATATTTGATTGAGTTACTTTTAAATCAATTTGAATTAAATAGTAGAAAATATAAGGGGAATTAAAACTCTTTTTAGTCTTTATCTTGATAAGACTTTTGTAAATCCCTTGATTTTTCAAAATAAATATTAACTCTATTTATTATCTATAGTAAGTTTAAATAATGTTATAGATAATTTAGATAAATATGAACTATATTTTAAGTTAATCATAATCCTAAGTCTAATAGGAAAGCATCCCTATCTATATTATATCATAACAAAGTAACTCCTATCAATTTAAATCAAATCCTATCTAATTTAGGAGGTAAATCTGAAATAAGAACCTATATATACCCAATACATTCCCTTCCTATCAACCATAATTTGAAATTATTTTTAGTCCAATAGGAACTAAAAAATTCGTCATCAGAATTCAGCCCCACTTTTTAGTAGCAAGAGCAACTTGGAACGACGATATCTCCTGGCTCTGAACTCCGTTTTGCCTCCAGATTTTTTAAAAGAAGCGTATCGAGGTAAGCTTTCCAGAAACATATTTTAATAGACAAAATTCATTCTGTAGATTTCTGCAAAAATGTTTGAGTATATAGTATCCAAAAAATAAATGTGTTTCAGTATTTTTGCGATTTTGGGAGATTCCGGAAATGAAAATGCGATCCGTTTAGTTTTTCGGAAAGATGATACGAAAAACTATACCATATCCTAATTTCAGAATCTATTAATTAAATGAAATAGGTGTAGTATTAATTATAATTAGATAATAGAATATTTTCAGCATCCAAAGTTGTTCCTACACCTTCCCCTTTGTGCGTTGTTGTTGATTCGTCGGCAGGACATCATCTTACCTCACTCCGAACATCAGACAAAATACCTTGCCTTAATACTGTTTATAATTAGTTGCATGTTTCTTTATTTGATTACTATCTATTTATTTTCTGTTTATTTTCAGTTGGATCCATGACTTACTTTTTATAGTTTGCTTGATTTTTTCAGTTATTTTTATTGCTTGTCTCTTAATATGCATGTGGACCTAGTCTTAGCGGACTACCTTTTGTTAATGACCCTTGGGAGGGTGAAGACAGTTTGATGTATGGGCTACCCAAAACCCAAAAGTTGTAATAACTGTGTACTACGGTAGTCGTGTCGCGATGGTCACTAGCCTTGAGCTATGTGGATTGATGGGTCTCGTGGGCCGCTAGCCTTGAGTTATGCCGGCTGATAGTATTGGTACTTGATATGTACATATTTTGAGTTGCTACCTTGTCCTGGGAGGAGTCAGCCTTCACCTGCCCATACATCGAGAGGTCTTCTAAATTGCGTACTTGATTTGTTAGGTGACCTTAGTTAATGTCATGTCACACTTCGTTCTAGTCATGGCACGGGGCAATGTCACAATCGCGGAATAGTGCGCTACCCCTTGTCCTTGTTTGGTTGTAGGGGTAGTCTACTGTTTCGATGATGGGATATTGGGCCATGTTATGGTTGGGACACTTTACTTTTACTTTGTGACTTTATGGCATATTTTATATCAGTATTTATGGCATGTTCTTCCTGTATCTTGTTACGTCCCTTTGAGGACCTAGTGATCTCTCCAGGTGTGTGCCTTTATGATATTTCGTAGGTGCTCTAGCCAAGGCCATATTTTACTCTCTTACTCCGAGGTGATTGCACTTGGATTGCCTTCGCATCACTCGACAAATTCGTTTGTTATGTGTTTCTTCTCTTTTTATTGGTAGCGGATTTATCTCCGCCCAATGATTTATAAATAACAATTCATGAGTTGATTTATAAATTCTTCTTTCTTTATTTGTGGATGAGATTAGTGTAGTGGTTTACA
The DNA here is from genome assembly GCA_029216955.1 of Iris pallida. Taxonomy (NCBI): domain Eukaryota; kingdom Viridiplantae; phylum Streptophyta; class Magnoliopsida; order Asparagales; family Iridaceae; genus Iris; species Iris pallida. The sequence continues at coordinate 14,656,428 of JANAVB010004998.1, read as the reverse complement.
ATATTTTACAGCTTATGTATACATGTAATAGTTCCATATATTGGAGTTTACTTCGTATGTATGCAGCTAGCATGTCGACGTACTTAGTCCTAAGTATTTTGGGACTGGGGCGTTACATATTTTTGTGGCGGCCCATGCAGGTCAAGTTTATCACTTCAGTTACGTTATTGTTCCGATGCGAGCCTGCAGATAGGATTAGAGTCTATGATCTCATCCATATACTTGACATGCTTTCTTGACTCCAAACTTCGAACTCTCGTTTGCCTCCCTTGATTTCATCTTATTTGACCCCTTTCTACCGTGAATCCTTACTTCCTCATGCTTAATGTTGGTTAGGAAGATGACTACACTAGTACATGCTCATAGGTCAAACACGTGACTAGAAGGATTACATTCACAATTAGTATACATTGAGGTCTTATTTAAGATATAGAGGCATTTATTTTTCTAAAACTATGATCTTAAGGATTAGTTAATTCTAAGTTGGGTAGTAGCAATATTACCACCTTTGAGGATAGAGAGAATTTTATCTTGAGACTACTAGGAGTATTCACCGATGGATTGATAGAAGATTGAGTAAAATCTTTGATTTTGAAGATTTAGAAAATATTTATGATTTTCGGGTTATAGCTATTCATATCTTTTGAGAATATAAATTGATTTGAGAAAAATTTTAAATTTTGAACTGTGTCATACGATCTATGATTGATAAATTTATTTAGATTTTGAGTTTAATATTTCAATTGTGAAAAAAAAATCTTTAAATTTTGTCGCATAATTCACGATTGATAAGATTATCTAAATCTTGAGTTTAAAGTTTGGATTTATAATATTGTAATTTTGTGGAAAATTTATTAAGAGATATGATAAAGCTTATTTTAAGATTGATTAGAGGAATCTAAATTTTTTTTATGTTATGATGGATGACCTCAACCGACTAGAGAATAAGAAAGTTTAGTTTGTGCATATTGGAGGGAATATATATATATATATATATATATATATATATATATATATATATATATATATATATATATATATATATATATATATATATATATATATTGGAGGGAATATACATATTGTAGAATTTTCCATATATATATATATATATATATTGTCATACTAATATATATATATATATATATATATATATATATATATATATATATATATATATATATATATATATATATTGGAGGGAATATACATATTGTAGAATTTTCCATATATATATATATATATATATATATATATATATATATATATATATATATATATTGTCATACTAAGGGTTATCTTAGGGTTATTAAAGACTTGAATTATTTTATGATTATGCTTGAATATCGTAGTTTATGTCAAGCTTGGAAATACATATTGGGAACTCAAATTTTGGGATTAAATCTTATCTTGATAGAGAACCAAGAAGCAGGCAAGGTCACCCTAATGAGATATAGGTACTCTACATTCCATCCATGACCAAGATAGTAGTATATGCACAAGTATAGTTAGTCTTCGACCAAACCATGTAACTATATCTCAATTTTGACTTACTCGACCTTTCCCCAAATCTAGATCTTTTATTGTGACCTTCTAACCGTTTGAAATTTGAGAAATGATTTAATCGTTCCTTGACTGTATCCACCTAGGAGACTATCTTCTCTCTGAAAACTGTGTCCCTAAATTATTTTACTAGATTCTTTAATTAATTTTATTTCATGCTTTAACTTGATATTCTTTAATGTTTGTGCATTAATTCACTTCATGAACTCCCACTTTCTATTTTAGATCTTTTTGTGTCTTTTACTGTGACTTTGATATTTGGAGTGTAATACTAGCTGTTACCTTCCAACAAATTTTATATGTAAGACCTAGACGAGCTCACCTTCATGTAGTTATATCATGTCCCACTCAAACACATCCCTTGGTACTCTATTTTTATGATATGACTTTCGGGTTATAAAGACTAGACTATAACCTTTACCATGATACCGATATATTTTTCGACCAAGGATAGGGACTCAACCTCGACTCAATTCTTTCGATCCGATTGTGATTTTGTTCTACTTAATTCCATAAATGCTTAACTTTGTGCTTTATCTTGATTGCTTGACCCATTGTCCCATCATACTACTAGTTTAACTCTTGTAAGTTGGGTAGAATACCTCATGACCTAACAAACCTTTGTCCTTGTGACCCATATTGATAAGTTTACTTAGACTATAGAATTCAGAGGACCCTAACTTATCTAGTCAACCAAGCCATAGATAAGAAAACACTAGGACGACTGCATAAGCCCAAACTTCGGGCAAGACTTAGATTTTAATTGATCTTCGACTATTTAATTTTCTTCATTAGTATTCCTTACTTATATTTTGACTATCTTATGATGCTAATTTAGCCTTAGTTTTGCAAGCTTATTCTTTTATCGAGCTTGTTCACAACATATGTGTTATTGGGGATGTCCACTAATACATTGTCTAATCAGAATCGGTGCATGATGGTTTGATCAACCTAGTGCACTTTGGTTCGCTTTTCATATATTGTTTGACGTGGATGGAGACATAGTTAAACTTGGCCTCTAGAATTCCATCTGCGACTGCCTTGGCAATTCTTTTTGAAATTTTTTAATCGTCTTTGAACCACTTATTCGTATTCGATAATATCTTCTTTGAACTCTTTATTATTTTCGTCTCTCGCCTATATTAGAAAGACAAACACTCGTACTTAATATCCTCTTAGTTTCCCAGTACCATCTATTGCCAAGATTGTTAACCACTGACCAACCAATGTGACTATATCCCCGTCTTGAGTTACCTTTTTTCTCTACCCTAGATTCATTATCACAACCTTCTAATCGTTCTTGAAACTTAAAAATGATTTAAATCATTTCCTTAACCATACCTTAAACCTAGACGACTATATTTACTCAAGAAACCATCTCTCCTAAATGTCTAAATTATTCTTTTTAACCTACTTAATTCCTTTCTATTCTCTAATTCGTGTTATCATAATTTTTTTACCTTAACTAGAGACCCTTCTTCAATTCCATAACCATGATGTATTTTTGCAGATATCAAAATCCCGATCTTCCAATGCATGTTTGTGTCGAATGTCGTTTCTTCGCCTCATCCAAAAATTTAATCGTATTTCGGTATTGATGAACTCTTTCTATCTCCCCTACCCTAGCTATTCCAAAATTTCGAGGACGAAATTCTTGTAAGTTGGGTAGGATGTAACCCCTAAATTTCTACTACGATTTTTTTAATAAATATGGTATTGATTTTTGTACTTCGTATTTGTACGTCGCGTACGAGTTTGCGTTTCATAAATTTCTCGTTAAGTGCGAATTAGTGCGAAGTACATATTTTTATAAAACGTTTTAATTATATAGATGTAGAAAATATTTCAAAATAATGGACGATAAATATTTTATATTGCTTGAAGTTGTAAATGCGTCGCGCCGAGGATTGCCAAACTTTATTTTTATTTAAAAAAGGCCATTTTATTTTATGTTACAAGTATAACTAGTAATTTAGAAAAAATATGTTTTGTGTAAGTATTATTTTTGCATGCGAGTGTATATATATTTGTATTTTTGAAATTAATTATTATCATTAATATATTATTTCGAAAAAGGTATATTAAATATGGGTTGATTTAATATGTAATTAATTATGGTAATTTAAGTTGGAAAAAAAATATTAAGTTAGTTAAATACAGTTTAAATTAGAGGTAGAATTTATCTACATTAGATTATATTTGATTGAGTTACTTTTAAATCAATTTGAATTAAATAGTGAAAAATATAAGGGAAATTAAAACTCTTCTTAGTCCTTATCTTGATAAGACTTTTGTTAACCCCTGATTTTTCAAAATAAATATTAATTCTATTTATTATCTATAGTAATTTTAAATAATGTTATAGATAATTTAGATAAATATGAACTATATTTTAAGTTAATCATAATCCTAAGTCTAATAGGAAAGCATCCCAATCTATATTATATCATAACAAAGTAACTCCTATCAATTTAAATCAAATCCTATCTAATTTAGGAGGTAAATCTGAAATAAGTATCTATATATACCCAATACATTCCCTTCCTATCAACCATAATTCGAAATTATTTTTAGTCCAATAGGAACTCAAAAATTCGTCATCAGAATTCAGCCCCGCTTTTTAGTAGCAAGAGCAACTTGGAATGACGATATCTCCTAGCTCCGAATTCCGTTTTGCCTCTAGTTTTTTTAAAAGAAGCGTATCGAGGTAAGCTTTCCAGAAACATATTTTAATAGACAAAATTTGTTCTGTAGATTTCTGCAAAAATGTTTGAGTATCTAGTGTCCCAAAAATAAACGTGTTTCAGTATTTTTGCGATTTCGAGAGATTCCGGAAACGAAAATGCGATCCATTTAATTTTTCGGAAAGCTGATACGAAAACCTATACTATATACTAATTTCAGAATCTATTAAATAAATGTAATAGGTGCAGTATTAATCATAATTAGATAATAGACTATTTTTAGCATCCAAAGTTGTTCCTACACCTTTCCCTTTGTGCGTTGTTGTTGATTTGTCGCCAGGACATCATATTACCTCACTTCGAACATCAGGCAAGATACCTTGCCTTAATACTGTTTATAATTAGTTGCATGTTTCTTTATTTGATTACTGCATATTTATTTCCTGTTTATTTTTAGTTGGATCCATGACTTGCTTTTTATAGTTTACTTGCTTTGCTTTCAGTTATTTTTCTTGCTTGTCTCTTAAGATGCATGTGGACCTAGTCTTAGCAGACTACCTTTTGTTAGTGACCCTTGGGAGGGTGAAAATAGTTTGATGTATGGGCTACCCAAAACCCAAAAGTTGTAGTAACTGCGTACTACGGTAGTCGTGTCGCGACGGTCACTAGCCTCGAGTTATGTAGACTGATGGGTCTCGTGGGCCGCTAGCCTTGAGTTATGCCGACTGATAGTATTGGTACTTGACATGTGTGTGTTGTGAGTTGTTACCTTGTCCTGGGGGGAGTCAGACTTCACATGCCCATACATCAAGAGGTCTTCTAAATTGCGTACTTGATTGGTTAGGTAACCTTAGTTAATGTCATGTCACACTTCGTTCTAGTCATGGCATGGGGCAATGTCACAATCGCGGAATAGTGCGCTACCCCTTGTCCTTTTTTGGTTTAAGGGGTAGTCTACTATTTCGATGATGGGATATTGGACCGTGTTATGGTTGGGACACTTTACTTTTACTTTGTAACTTTATGGCATATTTTATATTCAGTATTTATGGCATGTTCTTCCTGTATCTTGTTACGTCCCTCTGAGGACCTAGTGATCTCTCTAGGTGTGTGCCTTTGTGATGTTTCGCAGGTGCTCTAGCCAAGGCCATGTTTTACTCTCTTACTCCGAGGTGATTGTCCTTGGATCGCCTTTGCATCGCTCGACAAATTCATTTGTTATGTGTTTTTTCACTTTTTGTTGGTAGTGGATTTGTCTCCACCCAACGATTTGTAAATAACAATTCATGAGTTGATTTATAAATTCTTCTTTTTTTATTTGTGGATGAGATTAGTGTAGTGGCTTACTACATTTTACAGCTTATGTATACATATGATGGTTCCATATATTGGAGTTTACATCGTATGTATGCAGCTGGCATGTCGACGTACTTAGTCCAAAGTATTTTGGGACTGGGGTGTTACATGTATACTTTCACCAACATAAATAACACAAATTATCCAAACATTCAACATTATCTAATATACAATCCCAAACATCCACCAACATAAATAAAACAGATTATTCCCAAACATCCACCAATACAAACCAACATAAATAATACACCAATCATTTAAAACAGTCAACATTATCCAATATTTCAAATTGTCCACACAAAACACACAAATATTCAATATTTAAATAGTTTTCAAAATATTCGAATACAAACATCAAGGAGGAGGAGGAGTTGGATCATCCGATGGTGCTGGTACTCCCTGCTGCGCCCGACGCATGTACGCTTCCACCAGGTATGGCGGCTATCCCTCTAAGACATGTTCTGGAAGTTGGCGTAGCTGCTCGGGCGATATCTGGTCGAGAAGGGACGTCACAGCAGGAGACGGTACGATAGGGGCAGCAGGGTCAAAAAAGAGACGTCCGACGGAAGAAGGACCGGCAGCACCAGTAGACGGACCGGGAGCAGATGGACCGAAAGCAGTAGAAGGACGCGAAAGCAGTACAAGATTAATCTCAATATTTTTTTTGCACTTACCAACCATAATCCTACGATATTTTAAAACATTCGATTTTTTTATCACATCGATTTTTATATTTTAATAAACCATACATATTTTCTAAAACCTTCATAAATAAAACTTTTTTTTTACCAAAATTTATTGATAACTAAAATCAAAACTTTTTAAACTCAAAATCTAAATAGATTTGTAAATCATTAATCACAATTTAAAATTTGAAAATTTTCTCCAAAATCGTTTTCATATCTTCCAAAATATTTTAAACCAAAAATTTAGAAATCATTACTTCTACAAATGTTTTTTGAATTTTAATAAAAATATTAATCGTAACTTGTACGACTCAATTTAAATAATTCCTACTACCACACTTAAAATCTATGATCATTTTTATACCAAATTTATAATTGTTCAAAGGTGTATAACTATAATCCAATAAATCATAAATATCACAACTCGAAAATCAAATCAATTTTATATTCATTCTGAGATGTATAGCTATAACCCAATAAATCATAAATATCCAATCTTGAAAATTAAATCAATTTCTTAATTCAATTGTGTATAGATTCCAACAATTTTCCTGCAGTATCAAAATAAAATCCTATCAATCCTCTGATGATTACTACTTGGAAATCTCAAAAATAAAATTTTTCTTTATCTCTCGAAGCTGGTAGTATCGCTACTACCAAACTTAGAATTTACTAAAAATCATACTTTTAGAAAAAGCCCTTATAACTTAGTTATAGTCTCAATGCATTCCAATTGCCAATGTAATCCTTCTAGCCATATGTTTGACCAATGAGTATATACTAGTGTAGTCATATTTCTAGCTGTCACTAACCACAAAAAATAAGAATTCACGGTAGGACGGAATCAAACAAGATGCAAATCAAGGAAGGCAAACGAGAGTTCAAAAATTTGAAGCCAAGGGAAGAGGTTAAGCTTGTGGATGAGATCCTAAACTCTAATCCTATGTGCAGGCTCACATCGATACAGTAACGTAACCGAAGTGATAAACTTGACCTGCATGGGCCACCACAAAAACATGTAACGCCCCAGTCCCAAAATACTTAGGACTAAGTACATATCCATGCCAGCTGTACACATACGAAGTATACTCCAATATATGGAAACCTCGTACGTGTACATAAGCTGTGAAATGCAGTAAACCATGATAACTAAATCTCATCCACAAAAATCAAAAGAATAGTAATATGAATCAACTCAATAAATTGTCATTCATACATGTAGTTGGGCGGAGACAAATCCACTACCAACTATTTTAAAGAAATAAATATACAAGGAAAGGATAGATAAAAATGACAAGATGAATCCAAGGGCAATCATCTTCGAAGGAATGGAGAAGATCACGGCCTTGGCTTGAACACCTATAAAAAGTCACAAAATACACACCTAGAGAGATCACCAGGTCCTCAGAGGGACGTAACAATTTACATAAAGAACATGCCATATAAATACTGAATATAAACGATGCCACAAATAAAAGTAAGTGACAAGACCTCAATAAGGTAACCTACCCATGCTAAAGTGAACATGAAGTTAAGAACAAACCTTTCGTCACATGAGCCCTGGCTGTAAATAGGATCTGGTATAGTCCCCACTTGGGCACCAGTGACATAAGCGCATGACGTTAAAAAATGACAATGGCCAACCTGAGGGGGTCATCATACCCGTATCTCCAGCGGAGCTTTCGGGTTACAAGGGACTGTGTAATAGAAGCCCATACGACAAGAAAATGTTCTCCCCACCTGATGCACCTATCTAGGTCGCATCCGTGATCATATACCTCTACTAACTGCTAAGTCTCCTAGCATGCCTCTATTAGCAGTTAGACCTAACGCATGCGCACGAGTGATCAGCCAACACGCAAGTACCTCTACATGCTACTCATCTCACACATATCTCATGGTACAACTGTGTCAAGGGTTATGCAATACACTACAGAGGGTAGTCCCTTAACTCTAGGTCCATATACAATCAAAGGATAATAAGCAAAGTAAAGCTAATATCACTGAGCAGGTAAGAATTCAAGAATTGTAATAATAGTACAACTACAAGAACTTGAATAAATAAATAGTGATATGCTAATAACTAAAATGCAGATTAAATATAAGCAGTAAATATGGCAAGGTATCTTGCATGAGGTTGTGTGCAAAAGAGCGACGCCCAATAGCTCGAACCGTCAGAATAGTGAAGTGATGAAAATCAAATCCCTCATACGTTCTCGGATGCTGAAATAAGCACCACGAACGTGTTTGAAATATAAGATGTCTAGGAAATGCATGTCCAAAAGTCCAATTCTAGAATAGTGGCAAAATCGTAATTTTGGGTCAAAACGATGTCCGTCGTGGGACCTATTTTGTATCAAAATGTGTGCCAAAACCTACGATCTCTAAAGTTGTCAAACTATATGTCTACAGGTCCAGTTTGAGGAGACGAACCCAATCGTATATCCAAAGTTGGATTTCGGTGGGTTGTGCACAATTTTACCCGTTGTAGCGGGTCGCGGGCCTGCCAAATAGGCGTTCCGATCGACATTCTCAGATTTGGACCAAACTTAGCGTATAAGACCAAAAAAAGGTACGGTCCTGATGGCGTAAGTTTCGTGTCGACCCGACAAATGTTCACAAAGTTACGGGCTAGTTTGCAAAGTGTCGATACGGGAGTATCTTGACGGGTACGCACCGATTTCGTCGTACACATACAACGAAATCGAGTTCTGTCAGTTCCCACACGTCGACACATCGTACGCGCCTTTCGATGCTAACGGATCACAACCAAGCCACTCGGTTTATCGGGACGTACCCCGTATCGGGAAATTTCAAAATTTTCTAAACTATTTTTAGTGGGTTTTTTTTTTGATTTTTTAGGAACTGATTTCTTCATGCATAGTTAATGAAATTCAAATCTACAAAACAGGTTTTGATCTCCTATATGTTATCTTTGACCATGTTAAATTAGTTTCTATGAAATCTTAAAGTACAGAACGAAAATTGGCCGACAAGTTGGTGTTCTACAACAGTTTTAAAAGTTTCAGAAAAGTAGTTTTTCTCCAACTTCGTCTCGATTTTTCGAGCAAGTTGGATGGCCATGTCAAAATACACCAGGGGGATCTCGAAGAGGGTCATGTGGGCTTTCTGTACGAATTTATGGATCTAATAACGGATTAGAATAGAGAGAGAAACTACTCGTTGAAGTTGGGTACCTTAAAGTGTGTTACTGCTATGTTGTTGTCTTTGTTGTCGATGTTGCCATTGTTTGGTGCGAGACGGGGCTGCGAGCTCGGACGAGGGAGGTACGGGGACTCGTCGGGGAGAGGAGGAGGAAGGAGGAGAGAGTGGAGATGAATATTGGGTTTTAAGGTTTACTTGGCGGCATATAGATGTATAGAGAGAGAGAGAGAGAGAGAGAGAGAGAGAGAGGATGTAAGGTCAGCAAGCTTTATATATAAGCTTGGGGTCGGGCCCCTCCCTCCCCTTATAAAGATGTTGCTGCTGCTGCTGTGGTTATTCTTTATGTGTGGGTGGTGGTCGGTTTCCCATGGTGGGGCCGACCACCCATTATTATTATTATTTTATTTTATTTTATTTTCTTTTCTTTTCAAATCTTCTAAAAATCCAAATAATAATTTAAATGTCACATATCCAAATATTTAATATATTTAAACCTATGTACTTATTTATATAAATTCAATTGCCAATAAATCAACTCAAAATAATAAATAATATCTTATTAGAATAAAACATTTTATCAAATCTCCACAAAATAACTTTAATAATAATTAAATAATAAAAATTGTCCCAATGGGTGATCTTTACCACACTCTTACTTGGGTCTAGAGAATTGTACCAATATTGAAAAACATCATTAATGATGTAAATATAAATTTTGTACCTCTCATTTAATAATTAGAAAATATTTCTCAAATTTTAAAATAATATTAAGAACATTTGCATACCCATAAAATATGCCTATAGGGTCGTCTTGGTCACTCCATATTTCTACTTGGGCCTGGATTTGGTTCGAGCCCAGTTCAGACTGAATTGGACAAACCGGGTCATCTAAAAATCAATATATAAAATAATATCTTATTAAAATTATTTAAATAAGTCAATTCACAACTTGGCCTGGTTTTCCTAGTTTGGACATCACCATGGCTAGGCTTCCCCTGGCATGGCTAGTATTCTAGTCAAGGCACACTGCTACAACTTCCATGCTAAAAGTCATGGTTGTCTAGTGCTCCAAAAACTCAACAATGGCTAAGGTCATTTCTACTAATAAAAAATCATAAATTGCATAAATTTATTTTTAAGTCTTTTTAAATAATAAAAAAATAATAAAAATTAGAGATTTTACAAAAAGTACGTGGACAACTGTGCCCACAAGTCCGACACCGCCTCGTTCAGATGCGCAAGCTGGGACCTCACATCATCGTCTGCCGGGGCCACGGAAGGAGGCGGAGGAGGTAGAAATCTCGAAATCGTCGCGTGCAACGGCACCTGGGAGTCGACTCCGTACATGCACCATTTCTTAAAGCCGTCGACGGTATCTACGAACATGTCATCGTAGCGAGCGGCCGTAGAAGAGGGCATCCCGACAGGCGTCGTTTCGCCGACATCCTCGACAACAGATGGCTGAACTCGACTAAGGGCCTCACGATATGCAACCTATCAAATGAATGTTTATACTATAAGTTTATCTAAGTTATAATCTAAATCCTATGTTTTTCTAAGTTATAGTCTGAATCCTAAGTTTACTTAGGTTATAGTCTGAATCCTAAGTTTACCTAAATTATAGTTTGAATACTTATAATTCTAACATAAGTCTTATAAACGTAAGTACTTACATCCGTCTCCTTGGCCCTCTTATCGACAAAGCTCCCGTCCTTCCGCCTCCTGTGGGTATGCTGGAATACATCGTGCATGGTGACCGAGTCAGCATCTTTTTCCTCCTTCAACGCCCGTTGGGTCTGCATACAAAATATTTGTAGAATCTAATTAATTAAGTATATTAATAGTACCGAATTAGATAGTGGAATAAATTTACGGTATCTCACCAATTCTACAAGCGTCGCTGCTTGGGGCTTTGATCCCCCCGTATGTAGCCCCACGGCCCATCGATTTGCTTTCGCTTTTTCCGATTTTTGCTTGAAGGCAGAAGCATCCATCTTCTCCAAGAGCTGCTCATAGTAGTCCTGTTGGATCCACTCCTTCGAATACGCCGTTCGAAGGTCATAAACCGCATCCCTGATCTTCTTCCCGATGGCGCTTCTATAGGTCCTGCGGATCGCCTCCTCACAGTGGGGGGCCACCAGAAGGTCCTCTGACATACAAATTCAATTATCACGATATTAAAAAAATAGTTGATTAAAGAGTAATTAATAATTAATCACAAGATATATATATATATATATATATATATATATATATATATATATATATTATATATATATATATATATATATATATATATATATATATATATTTATATATATATACCCTTATCTCGTCAAGCCAGCGGTACTGTAAGTCTAGGGGCACCTCAAAAAAATTGAGGTAGGGGCCATGGTAGTTAGCCCGGATAATCTGCCCTAGAAGCCTGGTAGCATCCCACGGAAAAAATCTACAAAGAAGCAACGAATAGATTATTAACTTGAATAAATGAAACAAATTTATTAAATTTACTTACGCTTCACCCGCAGGCCATAGCTCTCGTCGGAACTCGCCCATCGGCCTCTTTGGTGGCGTCAGAGGATTCATGGCTCTGCGCATGTACTCACCAATAATCGGGTGTAAATGAATCAGGGGGTACTCCAGGGCCCACTGTGCAGTAACTGGTGGTACCGCTGGTGGATCTGCTGGCGGAACGGATCCGCTAGCGGATGGAGACGCCCTCGACGAAGGTGTCGATAGCCCCATGGTAGATCGACGGCGGGATGAGTCTGTGCCCGGGGTACTCTCTAGGCCGGGATCGCTAGATGGGGTTGCCTTCCGGGAAGGATGAAGGCGACCACGACCACCACCACGACCACGCCCACCACCACCACCACCACCACCACCACGACCAGCACCACCAGCACCACGACGACGAGGGCTAGCCATCAGCAGAGCGACGAGTAACGTCATAAAGAAAAGGACTAAGAGTGCCATCTGAGACAAGAATATGCAGAAGTTTAAACTGAATTCACTAAGTTATAAGTGCTTTTATGAGGTCAAACTAAAATTATGTAATTGAAAGTATTTTTAATATATACTAATATTTAATCTAATCATCGTCGTCGTCTTTGTCCTCGTCCTCAGCCTCGTCTTCATCATCATCCTCATCCTCATTCTCATCCTCATCGTCGACGTTATCTGTATCCTCATCCTCATCAAGTTCTTCTTCTTCTTCTTCTTCTTCTTCTTCTTCTTCTTCTTCTTCTTCTTCTTCTTCTTCCTCATCCTCAATATTTGGGACAAGACGCCTCTTTCTCCCTTGGTTGACAGCTAAGTCTTGTGTATCAACCTCTTCCTCCCCTCTATTTTCCTCAATAATATTTTTAGCATCTATGGTATCCGACTGTTGTACGAAGTATTGGGACTTTTCGATATGGTCCTCTTGGTATGCTGGGTCTCCAACGTTGAATGTATTTCTAGATTTAATCTTACATACTATCCATCAGTCAAATCGATCTCTACGATGCCTTGGGTAGCTTGTATAGTAGACTTGAACAGCCTGACTTGCTACCGCAAACGTGTCGGACCCTCTATACCTCCTGCGATAATTTATATCGACGAATCCAAATTGTTTATCGATTCTCCAACCGATTTTTGGTATCGTATCGAACCACTCACATTTGAGCATCACAATATGTATATCATATGGGGTACTATATTGTAAATCTACAATATCCTGAAGCACTCCATAATAGTCAAAGTCCGGCTCGTCGTCATAGATAGTACCTCTTATGTAAACACCAGAATCCTTGGTACTGAAGCCGTCATTGACATATTCGGCATTTATAGCATTCTGAGTTGCCTTAAACTTGAAGCCATTAACGAAATAGCCTGGCCAAGTCTTTGCATGCTTCTTCGGTCCTAATGCCAAATTATGAATACTCTCATTTGTGAGTGTTGTTTCAGGCAATAAATCCAGTAAACAAATATTGATAATTTAAATATTACAGATGTATATATTTTAATGGTAGCCGTATAAATTATTATCTCAGTTACTTACGTATTTACAAAACCAGGACGGAAAGGTACAATCAACCTCTCTTTGAAGTCCTTCATCGGTAATATCGGGTACCCTTATTTTGAATTCATCTCTAAATACACTGTTAGAAAGAATAAGAATAAGTGTAGTTAGTTACTTCACAAAACTAGAGATTATAACGAGTGTAAGTGTAGTCACTTACTTCTCCAAATCTCTTACTTCTTGTATATCATAATTTAATAAGACATATCAGTGAGCGACATCATATTCGTCGTCAGTCAACCACCGTTTCTTACTAGCCCCAATAGGCTTAACCCTTACATTGAATATACCTCCATCCTCAACGTCCTCATCATTTCTTTGAGGTCTATTTCAATTTATCTTAACATGAATATCGAAATAAATGGAGCAGAAGTTTGATACCTCCTCGATAAGATATGCTTCGCATATCGAAGCCTCTATATGAGCCTTGTTGCCAACTTTCTTCTTTAGATGGTGTAGGTATCTAGAGAGACAAATTATCTTGAGAATTAACAATAAAATGTAACTTAAATTATATCGATTTTTATGTACCTTTCAAATGGACACATCCATCAATAATGAACAGATGCACCGACTCGGGCTTCGTATGCTAGATGAATCGGTAGATGCTCCATGCTGTCGAAGAAGCCCGGAGGAAATATTTTCTCTAACTTGTAAATTTTTAAGACAATCTTCTCCTTAAGTTCAACCATGTGTTGTACCGTCAACTTAGTTGAACAAATATCCCTGAAGAATGTAGATAGCTCGGCCAACGGAACCCATACAGAAAAAGGCAACAACTCTCTCAAAGAAATAGACAATAATCTTTCCATAAATACGTGGCAGTCGTGACTTTTCATTCCCGTTAGCTTGCGTTCATTGAGATCAACGTATCTAGACAAATTTGACACATAGCCGTCGAAAAATCTTAAATTAGATATCCACTTACAGATTATTAATCTATCTTCCTTGCTCAATGTATATTATGCTACCAGCTTAGTTAATTGTCCACCAGCTCCTCTTTGTATCAAGTTCAGATAAGGACGCTTGTATATCTCAGTAATGTCTTGTCTTGTTTTTGGATTGTCCTTCGTCTTTTCTTTAATATCCATGACGGTATTGAAGATATTATCGAACACATTCTTTTCGATATACATGACATCAAGATTATGCCTTATAAGATTATATTTCCAATAAGGCAAGTCCCAGAAGATACTCCGTTTGGTCCAGTTATGGCTTTGTCCGAACCCCTCGACACGATTGTTCGATGGATCTTTAATTACAGAGGGCAAGTCCTTTACATCTTCCCAAATATCATATCCTGACAATCTGGGTGGCGGATGAGAAAATTCTTGTTTTCTAGCTCTGAACGCGTCCTTGTTCTTTCTCCAAGGATGACTCGCGGGCAGAAATTGACGGTGACAATCAAAGAAAAAAGTTTTTCCTCCATGCTTAAAGCGAAATGACTTACTATTTTTCATGCATATCGGACAAGACATGGTGTCGTGAGTACTCCATTCCGACAGCATACCGTATGCTGGAAAATCATTTATTGTCCACATCAGTGAAGCT
Organism: Iris pallida; assembly: GCA_029216955.1. Lineage (NCBI taxonomy): Eukaryota > Viridiplantae > Streptophyta > Magnoliopsida > Asparagales > Iridaceae > Iris > Iris pallida. The sequence continues at coordinate 14,641,360 of JANAVB010004998.1, read as the reverse complement.
CTCATCTGAAAGTTCTATTTTCTGGAAATAACATAGGTCGCAACGCCGATCTCCCATAGCTGTTTTAGCTCATCCACCAACGGCTGTAAATATATATCGATATTTCTCATCAGATTTTTGGGACCCGGTATAATAGCTGTCAAGAACATATAAGGATTCTTCATACACATCTATGGTGGTAGATTGTAAGGGATAAAAATGACTGGCCAGCAGAAGTATTGAGATCCCGACTGCCCGAAAGGGCGAAGCCATCAGAACATAGCGCCAGACATACATTTCTAGGCTCTACAACAAAATTTGGATGACATAAATCAAAATATTTCCACGCCTCTCCGTACGAAGGATGTGATGATTCTCCATCGTCCTTTGTGCGTTCTTTGTTGTGCCACGTCATGTGTTCAGCTGTATTCAGAGACATATACATCCTCTACAAGTGCTTCATGATCGACAAGTAATGCATATACTTGTAAGGATGTCGTTTTCTAGTTGACTTTCCTTTTTCTTTTACTGGCTTGTAACGATCCGCAATACAGAAGCTGCAACTTTCTATGTCCTCCTTCTCCTTGTAGTACAACATGCATCCGTTGCAACAACAATCTATCTTCTAGTACCCTAGTCCCTGTTGTCGGACCATCATCTTTGACTTGTAGAAGTTTTTTTGGGAGCTCTTTTGATTCCTTCGGTAAGATCTCCGTCGCTAGTTGTGTAATCCGATCATAGCAAGCTTGTGGCAAGTTAAAATCAGACTTTATGTTCAACAACCGTATCGTCACTGACAGTACGGAATGAGTCTCACAATCAGGATATAGATGAGTATCGGCATCCTGAAACATATCATATAACTCCTTTACCTCGGGATTAGGATCCTCCGGATCAAAATTATGCCCTGCCGTATCATACACCATATCTTGTGCACGATTCTGCAGGTCTCCATAATAAACAGAGCATCCGTCATCAATGACAAAATTCGTTGCAGCATTTTCATCAAAAGCATAAGTAGCAGCATTCGCAACCTGTCTTTCTGCATATAGTTCACCTTATGATAACCACATGCAGTAATCATCTACAAAATCCTTACGGGTCAAATGATCTCTCACAGTCACCATTTCTTCGTAATGTCTATTGCGATAATTACCACACGGACACTTGATTTTGTTACCATCCATATACTGAGCTTTGCTCATGGCATACTTAAGAAACACTTCCACGCCTGCCTGAAAATCGTCACTCACACATATTCTGTTTTTGTGTTGTCATTTGTATATCCATGTACGATCAAAGAAGTAACGATCCATCGCAAATTAGATATAAAAATCTGTATCGTAAGACAAACAGAATTACTATATAATCATGTACTCACCAATAACTGGATGTAATTGAGTCTGGGGGTACTCCGGGGCCCACCGTACAGTAACTGGTAGACCCGCTGGTATATGCCGAATGTACTTAGTATCGACCGTATCAGATTAGTATCGGTCTATCGGTTTGGTATAGGCCGTATCATATTGGTATTGGCCTTAGCAAATTGGTATCGTCCTATCCGATATGTACATGTATCGGCCGTATAGCTAGGATTCATATTGGCCTTATCGATTCGGTATTGGCCATATCCGATAGGTATCGGTCGTGTCGGATTAGTATCGACCGTATCGGATTAGTATTATGGAAGGTTTAGTAACAACTGTACTTAGATTTCTCTCTTCTCGAGCTAGAATACCATTGCAAGAGAGTCACGAGAGCATAAAAAATCTCCTAAATATTGATGTTTACGAGAGTGATTAGCCAGTTACAGTAACATACATGCTTCCTTTTCCATTAGGAAAAGAGAGATTGAAAGCAATAACATATAGAGTTGAATTTTGGAAGAAGAACTCTTGTAATTCTCCCAAAATACAATTCTATATGTTATTGCTTTCAATCTCTCCTTCCTGATGGAAAAAGAAGCATGTATGTTACTATAACTGGCCAATCACTCCCGTAAACATCAATATTTAAGAGATTTTTTACGCTCTTGTGACTCACTTGCAATGGTAATCTAGCTCGAGAAGAGAGAAATCCAAGTACAGTTGTTACTAAACCTTCCACCATACTAATCTGATACTGTCGATACTAATTCGATACGCCGATACCTATCGGATATGGCCGATACCGAATTGATAAGGCCAATATGAATCTTAGCTATACGACCGATACATATCGGTAGGACGATACCAATTCACTAAGACTAATACAAACCGATACGGTCGATACTTATAAGTACCTACGGTCAGGAGGTTGACCCGCTGGTACATCCATGTACGATCAATAAAGTAACGATCCATTACAAATTGGATATGAAAATCTGTATTGTAAGACAAACTAAATATAATTAGTTCGATACCGATACCGATTCCGATACTCAATGAAATAGTCCGATACCGATACCGATTGGTGATGGGACGAGCCATAATCTGCTGACGGAGGCTTCTCCGTCAAAGGATTCTGGCTCGCCCCACCAACTAAATTTTGGTTTTGGTTTCGATTTTGGTTTCGATTTTGGTTTTGGTTTTTGGTTTAGATTTTGGATTTTGGTTTTGGTTTTGGTTTTGCTTTTGGTTTAGGTTTTGGTTTCGGTTCCAGTTTTGGTTTCGGTTTAGATTATTCGATTTTGTTTTTGGTTTTGGTTTTGGTTTTGGTTTTGGTATTGGTTTCGGTTTTGATTATTTGGTTTTGGTTTTGGTATTGGTTTCGGTTTTGATTATTTGGTTTTGGTTTTGGTTTTGGTTTTGGTTTTGGTTTTGAATATACTACAAAAGGACGCAGAGTGTCAACCCAAAACCTTGCGAAGAAGGGGGATGGTTAGGTCAGGGTATCCCAAAAGCTGTCCTCGACGTGCGTGTAGCACCGCCTGGCACGATAAATCTGACGAAAGACTTCTTTAAGGATTTGGTAAGGAAGGAATTGGCGCCCCTCGTACCTGTACTTGTTCTAATTTTTACACAGAGCCCAAATATCGGCGGCTGCGACGATCTGACGGCCGTGGAAGCTCCCCAGTAGGCAAGGAGATCGTTGAAGCCTCCGGGATGGTGAGTTTGCCGTAGCTGAGTGTTGAGGCTGGACCACAACTGCGATGCCAGGTCTCCGGAATGCAGGACGTGCTCCACCGACTCCACATGAGGGGAGGAACAGCAGTGGCATCTCGATACGAGGCTGTAGCCGAAAGAGGTGATGGAGTCGTCAGTAGGAAGTTTTCGTCTCTGAGCTCTCCAAATGAGGATTGACCATTTGTTAGGAATACAAGATTGCCAGTACGGGGCGATGAAGGGGGATGGGACGCCGGTCCCTTTTGCAACTATCCTGGCCGATGCCAGCAAGAATGAGCCGCTTGAATTGGAGGTCTACCGAAGGGAGTCCGGTTCGTCGAATATTTACAAATTAGCAGCCGCGCGACGATCGGCCACCTCCTGCCCGACCCAATCACTGAATCTGTGCCAGATCCATTCCGAAGTGTTATCCCACAGGTCATGGATCTTCCCGTTCAGAGGGGTGTGGACTGTGAGGAGTGAGTCATCCAGCCAACGCTCGTGACTTACTAAGGAATGACCGTTGCCTAGCTGCAGTCGGATAAGGGGTTCGACTAGCTCGCGGCCTCTGAAGATACGATGCTAGGTGGCCGAGGACCTGTTGTTCACTAAGGCCATTGACGGGTGAGCAAATCTGAAGTATCTGGCCTTTATGAACCTGGTTCAATAAGAGTGGCCCGTGCGCAGCTTCCACCATAACTTCATGGAGTGAGCGTCCACCAAGTGCTCCAGTCTGCTAAATCCAAGCCCGCCCTTCTCAGTGGGTTTAACCATGGTGATCCAATTGGCCCAGTGGTGCTTGTCCTCCCCATTTGTGTGGCCCCAGAAGAATCTGGCAAAGAAGGATTCGATCACTGAGAGGACCTTCTTGGAGGGGCCGCAGGCTGCCAGGATATGGATGGAGAAGGAGGAGAGAACGTGCTTTATCAGAATCATCTTCCTGCCAGGGGAAAGGGTCGCGCGCGTTGTGCCAACCCGCGATCTTCTTCCTGATAGAGGTCATAAGGGACTCAAAAATGCTGGAGTTGGATATGCCGTACACTAACGGGCAGCCTAAGTAGAAGAACGAAGGATACGAGGTGGCGAATGAAGTCAAATTAGAGATCCTTGTTGAGTGATTCTTGTCTGCTTTGTGATGGGTATAGATGACGCTTTTGTTGTTAATGATACGCTGACCTGAGCATGTAGCATATCTCTCCAGTGTTCTGTAGAAAACCTCAACAGATCCGATGTCGCCTGAGAAGAAAATAAGAACATCATCTGCGTAAGCGAGGTGAGTGATAATGGGACAACCTGTGGTGGTGTGGAAGTGGTAGAATTGAGTGTTGTTGATCATGCTTTTGAGATTTCTACTGAGGGCTTCGACAGCGATGATAAAGATAGTGGCTGACAGGGGGTCATCCTGGCGAACGTCATAGCTGGAAGGGAAAAAACCTTCGGCTTAGCCGTTGATGACGGTGGAAAACCAGGAGTTGCTGACTGATCTGAAGATAATATCGATCCAAGGTTCAGAGAAACCGAAAGCACTGGGGACCCAGATCATGAATTGCCAGTCCAGCCGATCATAAGCTTTCTCCATGTCTAGTTTGATGGCGATGTTGCCTCCTCTGACAGGAAATTTCATGCAGGTAACCGTTTCTTGAGCTAGAAGGATGTTGTCGATGATGCTCTGTCCTTTGACAAAGCCGTTCTGTTCTTCGAAGATGATCCTGGGCAGGAGGTCGGACATTCGATTGGCGATGATCTTTGAGATGATCTTGTTTGTGAAGTTGCATAAGCTTATAGGCCGAAAGTCTCTGAAGGTCTCCGGATTATCATTTTTGGGGATGAGGATGAGGTTCGCCCTGGATATGGATTTCGGGTATCTCGCCCCTTGGAAGAAAGCAGTGGTGGCTTCTAGCAGATTCAGAGCGATGATGTCCCAGCAAGATCTGAAGAATTACCCTGAGAACCCGTCCGGCCCGGGAGCACTGTGAGCGTCAAGAGTCCACACCGTCGACTTGACTTCTATCGCCAAAGGAGCGACTAGAAGCTGATCATTCTCTCTTTCGGAGATGATGTTGGGGACCTCAGAGAGAAACTCTTCGTCCTTAACGATCGCCTTTTTGGCGAAAAGAAATGAGTAGAATTGAGTGGCAGCCTCCGGAATGCTCTTCTGGTCGAGAAGCAGAGTGCCGTTGTCATCCGAGATATAGTGAAGGTTGAGCTGTTGTCTACGCCCCTTGACACAAGCGTGGAAAAAGGCAGAGTTGCGGTCTCCCTCTAGGTTCCAAGCTAATCTAGATTTTTGATTCCAGAATTCGGTCTCGACCTTGAGTCAAGATTTGAGAATAGCTCTGGCGACATTGAACGAAGCCCGTGCCTCCGGAGAGCCGTCCGAGGCTACCTGGATTTTCATTCTGGTCACGTCATCCTCCGCTGTTCTGATCGCCTGGAAGATATTGCCGTAGACGGCCTTGCTCCAAGCCGATAGCACCTTACTGGTGGCTCTAAGGTTGGCTGCAACTCTAGTCAGGGGGTCGAGATCATCTGCGGTGATCCAGGCAGCGGTTACAACTGATTTGAATTGGGGATGATGTCTCCAGAAGTCTAGGAATCAAAATGGTTTTTTGATGCACTGGGGATTACTTCTGATCTCAATTAGGAGGGGGAATGGTCTGATTCTATAGAGTTAAGGTGAGAGAGGTTGGATACGAGGCCCATGTCTGACCAAAAGATGTTGATCAGAGCACGGTCCAGACGGGAATATTGTCGCCGAGCTCCTTCCTGCATGTTACACCATGTGATAGAGTTGCCAGAGAAGGGAAGGGGGTTGAGTTGGGTGTTGAACATAAAGTTGTTAAAGTCAGCCATGGCCGGGAGAGGAGGCGGTCGCACTCCAGACTTCTCAGAACTACAGGAAAACGTGTTAAAGTTGTCGATGCATATCTATGGAAGGTTGTTGTAGGGGATGTGAGAGGCGAAAAGGTAGGCCCAGAATGTCCTGCGCTCGATGATGTCGCAGCTGCCGTGGACAGATGAGAGAAAAGAACGGGACCGGTGCTCCGGGTGTTCCACCCAGTAAGAGAGAGCCTGACTCGAGTCCTGGACCAGGCCAAACTTGATACCATCTGCAAAGAAGATCCAGATGTCGTGGCATCCAGCCACAGCGACCTGGAATCCGAGTTTGAGTTGGATGCCTTTAATTTTTTTTCTGTAGCATTTTGGGTTCAATGACAACTAAGATATCGATTTGGTCGGTTTTCTTGAGGCTGATGATTCTATTTAGCGTCGGTTTATTAGCAAGCCCTCTCACGTTCTATGAAAGGATGTTAAGCATTAGGGATGGGGAGGGGGTCGAGGTTGTAGAGCTTCACGGTAGACCTTGTGGTCCTTGCAGAGTGCTGTTCTTGGTTGTTCTTTTTCTTCTTCTTGTGAGATTTATTGGAGGTGTTGTTGTTATCACCGGAGGGGTCTAACGCAGCCCCTGGAGGGACATTGGGACTGATCCCCATGTCTTTTGTCTCTTTGGAAACGTCTTCGGATTCATCAACTTCTGCTAGAGCACACATAGGGTTGCTGGGATCTAGGAATCCGGCTTCCTTGGCGAGTCTCAGCCTTTCCGTGACCTCTTTGTCTAATTGTGATTGGAAGGCTCTGCTGTGGTCTGTCGGGGTCGACGAGGAGGGGAAATCGATTTCTTGTGCTGTGGAATGCATTTCTTTGGTTCCCTCCAATATATATATATATATATATATATATATATATATATATATATATATATATATATATATATATATATATTTGTGTGTGTGTTCTTTGGTTCCCTCCAATATATATATATATATATATATATATATATATATATATATATATATGTGTGTGTGTGTGTGTGTGTGTGTGTGTGTGTGTGTGTGTGTGTGTGCGTGTGTGTGTTCCGACCCCCAACCCGAACACCGTCGACCCCAACTCCCACCCTCGGCCCCAATCCGATACACTACCCCCCCTCGCGACCCCCACTCCCACCACTGCCGACCTCGGCGCCCTCGACCCCTGCCACGCCCCCCTTGCGGCCTTCTCCGCCACCCCGGCCCCCATCCCCTGCACTATCCCCCCCGCGAGCCCCACTCCCACCACCGCCGACCCCCACCCCCCTACACCCTCGGCCCCCTCTACCTCCCCCACGCGGCCTCCCCCACCCCCGGGCCCCCTCCTCCCCAACCCCCACGGCCTCCATCCGCCTCCCTGCCACCCCCGGGGCCTCCATCAGCACCCCCGCGGCCTCCCACCACAGCCTCCCACCCCCCCACCACGGCTCCCCTCCGCCCCCCACCATCAGCTACATCTGCCCCTACCCCCGCTGCCTCCATCCGCCCCACCCCCCGCGGCCTCCCACCACAGCCGACCACCCACCCCCACCACGGTTCCCCTCCGCCCCCGTCCACCCAACCGCCGGCTACCTCCGCCCCCGCTGCCCACAACCACCAAATGAGAGAGAAAGAGAGTACCCTTGTGAGAGAGCCCCAATAGAGAGAGAGAAGAGAGAGAAATATTTTGGTTCAAATGAAATCTCCCCGTCGGTTCAATTTAAGTTAGGGCTGGCTATTTAGCGATGGACTGTCGACGGATATATCCGTCGCTATGTTGTCGTAAAATTTCTCACGAATTTTTATATATTTTCCCGCCAGCTGAGTGACTACGTAGCGACGACTACAGTTTCCGTCACTAAAACTCATCAGCTAGGTAACGGACGATCTGTCGCTACATAGTCGCCCAATTTCTCGCAATTTTTTTAACATTTTCCCATATTGACTAAGTAGTGACTACCTAGCGAAGGCTACATGGTCTATCGCTATTTCACCGACGCCTTACCGATGGGTGTGCGATAACTTTTCATCCTTAAATTTTAAAAATATTACCTGTGATTAGACGGTAAACCGTCAGTATATAGTCGGAAGTCCGTCGCTAGTAGCGACGGACTTAATCCGTCACTAATAGGCCATCGCTAAAGCGATAAATTTTGGTAGTGAATTGCTGAACCAAATGCAGAGCTTGGGTTTAATTAGCCACTCACCAGTACATGTGATCGTATTGACCCTCACTCTTTGCAGGTGATAGGAATCAAGGAGAATGTGCCAACTGACCAAGGCGGCGTTCGTGTTTTGAAGCTTCGACCGCACGTCGAAGACTTCCGTCGCATCAACTTTTGAATACTCTCTGCAAGTCCAAGGAACATGTCTCGACATCCCTCGTATCCAGGTGGCTAGAATACTTTTGTTTTAAATAAGGAATATATGTATGGAACGACTATCTCATCGGCACTCCTTTTGTAACCGAGTCATGTTGTAAAGCCCGTACGACATAATTGTAATAGAGTCTGTAAATGATATCTATTATCAATAAAATATAAAGTTTTTATGTCTCAATGTGTTGTTCAATTTGTCTGCGCTCTCTCTCTTAGATGTTGTGTTTCAGATTACTTTATGACTATGCCTTGTACGATCGCAACCTAGGTTCGTACGACATCATGCCCGGAGGACAACTATCGATCTTCGGAATCAGGGCGTGACAGGTACTTTTACGGACTACTTTACATCTAGCAAAATTAGTAACCGAATAACCGATTAGGTCAAATGATATGATTTTGGGATACTATAAGTCAACAGTAGAAGTTCCTTTAAGGTATCGAAAGATATGCTTAACGACGCATAAGTATAATTCCTTAGGGTTAGCTTGATATTGTGTACAGATGCAAACACTAAACATAATATCAGGACGACTAGCAATTAAATATAATAAACTACTAATTATACCTTGATACTTACGCTGGTCGACTGGTTTGCCACTTTCATCAAGGTTAAGTCGAGCTGATGTAGCCATTGGCATGCCGATAGGCTTTACGTTGTCGAAGTTAAACTTCTTTAGTAAGTACTTCGTATACTTGGCTTGATTGATGGAGATTCCCTGCAAGTGTTGTTTGATCTGAAGTCCTAGGAACTAGTTGAGTTCTCCCATTATACTCATCTCAAACTCACTCTACATACACTTAGCAAATTTTTTACATAGTTTTTCGTTAGTAGAACCAAATATTATGTCATCAATGTATATATGCACAAGTAAAATACTATCATATGAAGTTTTGATAAACAAAGTTGTATCAATCATTCCTTTTGAAAAATTATTTTCAAGTAAGAAAGTACTTAGACATTTATACCAAGCACGCGGTGCTTGTTTGAGTCCATAAAATACTTTTCTTAACTTAAAAATATGATCAGGTTTTTGAAAATTATCAAAACCAGGGGGTTACTTCACAAAAACCTCTTCATTTATAAAACTATTTAAAAATGCACTCTTAACATCTATTTGAAAAAGTTTGAAATTATAAAAATATGCGAATGTATAAAACATACGAATATATTCTAGTCTAGTAACAAGAACATATGTCTCGTCATAATCAATCATTCTTTTTTATTATAACATTGTACTACTAGATGTGCATTGCTGCATAGAACATGTCCATCCTCACTTAATTCATTTCGGAGCACCCATTTGGTACCAATTATCGATAGACCAATAGGTTTAGAAATAAGTTTCCAAACCTGGTTTCTCTTAAATTGATTTAGTTCCTCTTGTATTGCATCAATCCAAAATTCATCCGAAAAGCATCTGCTACTGATTTAGGTTCTACTTGAGAAATGAAAGCTATGTTTGCTGCTATATCTCTAGTAGAAGAATACGTACATACTCCCTTGGATACATCACCTATAACAAGTGTCTCTGGATGGTCTTACATGAATTTTATCATCTTAGGCAGACTCTTTAGATAGTTCTCGTTGGTAGCAGTATCTTCAGGTGCCTTGGATTGGTTTTGTACATCTTCATCATCACTGTCGCTAGATTTTTTGACTGTTGAGCTCATCAAAGGAAACATTAATAGATTCTTCAACAATAATAGATTTTTTTATTGAAAATCCTATATCCCTTACTCTTGACAACATACCGAGGAATATTCCTTTGTCTGCCTTCGAGTCGAACTTACCTAAGTTATTCTTGGTGTTCATGATAAAGCAGCGACAACCAAAAACTGTAAAATAAAAAATATTTGGAATCTTTCCAAACCAAAATTCATAGAAGATTTTCTTCGATATAGATCGAATTAACACCCTATTCAAAACATGACATGCTGTACTTACAGCGTCTGTCCAAAAATATTTAGGAAGGTTATGCTGGTTAAGCATGACTTTAGCCATATTGCTAAGAGTTCTATTCTTTTGCTCCACAACACCATTTTGTTGAGGAGTTATATGACAAAAAAATTCATTATAATATCCATTATCATCACAAAACTTTTTGAAATCAGTATTTTTGAATTTGCCGCCATGATTACTTCGGATTCGAGTAATCATAAAGCCTTTTTTGTTTTGTACCTATTTACAAAATACTTAAAATTCAAAAATGGCATCACTTTTATTAGGTAAAAAGTAAACCCATGTAAATCGAAAGAAATTATCAACTATAACAAAAGTATAAAGCTTACTGCCAAGACTAGCAACTATACTAGGACCAACAAATCCATATGAATCAATTGCAAGGGTCTAGAAGTCCTTACAACACTAATGGATTAAAAGGATGACCTAGTTGCTTTGTTCTTTTCACAATCTAAACATACCACATCTCTCTTAAAGGAAATTTTTGGGAGTTCTTTTACCAGCTTCTTAGTTGATAGCCGTGAGATAGTATCCCAGTTTGCATGTCCTAGCCTCATGTGCCATAGCCAGCTTTTATCTTGATTGTTACTAGGAAATTACATGCACCGTTAGTACTTTCTTGAAAAAAACATACATATTGTCTTTCCTAATCCCTTCATATATGGGATTATCAGTAGACATTTCATATATAGAACATTTGTCTTTCACGAAATTGATATCGTAACCGTTATCTACCAAATGACTAATGCTCAAGAGGTTATGTTTCAATTCTATGATTAGACAAACGTCTTCTATTTATGGGTAGGAAGATATACCAATAGTACAAATTCCTATAATATTACCTCGAAGATTATTACCAAGGGAAATATACCCTTCTCTCTTTATTGATAGCATAACGAATAAGGATGCATCACCAGTCATATGCCGTGAACATCAGCTATCGAGGATCCATTTGCTTTTATCATGCGAAGGTTGAAGGTCCACCTAGAAAACAAGTAGATGTAACCTTTGGTACCTATTTCTTCAAGGGTCCAGCCTGATTAGTTTTAGGAATCCAAATAAGCACATTTATGTCAACTAATTTTCTAGCTCTACAACATCGTGATATGTGTCCGTAGTCACCATAGTATGTGCATATAATTTTTGAAATAGTGTTCTTTATTTCTGTGTTGACATGCTTCTTTTGTGTCTTTTTTGGAAACCTGTATGTGAAAGCATAGTTATGAGAAACATATTGCTTATGTGCTTTCTTTGGTTTAGTCCTTTATGGTACATGCATAGTGTAAGGACTAACCTTAGGCTGTGTAACAGGGGTGACTTGTTTGCCTAATTTGATCTCTAACTTCTTAAAGATTGCACAAGACTCTTTGAATTTTGCAGTCATATCCGTGAGCCTTTGTGTCATGACTAGGTGTATCTTCTTCTCTATGTCATATAGTTCTTGCACTTTGACATAGCCTCTTTCTTTTTATTCTAGAGTTATGATAGCCTCATGATAGTCCAATCTAATTTTAGCTATTTTCTCCGTATTACCGGTAGTAGATGTCTCTTTGATATCTTCAAGAAGATTAAACATTCTAGCTACTTCGGTTGTGTATGTCTTAATCTCCTTGCGGGACTGTTTTTACTTGTCTAACACATTTATGTGCTTTTCAAGTAATTCACTAAAGGCATTCTAACGAGTTAACTGTAAAGTCATCATAAAGAGGATTTTCTGATACCTTTTCATATGCCATCAGACAAACATTTGCACTACTGTTGGGTCTGTCCTCTTCTTTTGATTCGCTGGCCTCACTTTCATGTTAGATGATGGTGTTTACATACTTTCGACCAGTTGTTTCTTTTCTTCTCGATCTTGATCGGTCATATGAACTGCTTTTCTTCGTTAGTGGACAATCCTTCTTCATGTGCCCTGACTTCTTGTATCCAAAGTAAATAGTATCTTCTTTGTTGCTTTTATGGATATCCTTCTTCTTTCGGCTTGATCATTCAAATTTTAAGAATTTTCTGAAGTTCTTGACCAGTAGGGCATGTTTATCACCATCAGAATCTTCTTCATCAGTATCATTGCATGAGACTCTTTTGGCTTGGCTTTGAAGGCGATGGATTTTTCTTTGGGGGTTGCCTCTTCAAAGTCATGTAAATCTAGCTCATGGGCCATGAGCTTGCCCATAAGTGTCTCTAATGTCATCGTGGCGAGGTCGTTTCCTTCTATGATCGCAGTAGCCTTCGGGTTCCACTCCTTGGTTAGAGCCCACGGTACCTTCTTGATCTTCTCGTGATTGCTGTAATCCTTTCCAAGAGATTGTAGATGATTAGTAATATCAAGAAAACAAGTGAACATCTGTGTAATTGATTCACCGAATTTTATCTTGAATGCCTTGTATTCTTGTATCAATCTACTGATTTGGACTCCTTCACTTAGAAAGTTCCTTCATGTGTTACCTCAAAAAGTTTTTAAATTTTATGAGATATAACACAAGTAGATATGCGATTGAACGTGATTTTATCAATTGCACAAAATAGTGCATTGATGGCTCATGCATCTAGACTATCCTATGTCTTTTCATGATCAGTATATTTATCATGGGCTTCTCTACTAAAATACCATCAATCATTGTTCTAGGCAATTTTTTGTAACCGTCTATAACTATCGACCAAAGATCGAAGTCCAGTGACTTAAGAAAGAAACTCATCCATGTTTTCTAATATTTTTAGTTCATTTCATCAAATAGTGGGGGTCCATTTGTCGATTGTCCTTCAACGTTGAATATAGATTTAACAGCTGCCATTTATATACTCTCTAGGTAGTTATGTATATACCCGCTCTGATACAAATTATAGGACCGTTGAGCACCTCTAGAGGGGGGATAAATAGAGTGTGTGCATTTGCAATATAAAATATATCATAGTTAAAAATTATGTAACATGGCTAGTGAGAGCAAATGAAATAACAATAAATGAGTTGAAGTAACAATAAATAGTTAGGAAGATTCAAACTCAGTGATACAACGATATATACTGATTTTTCTCGTGGAGGACTAATCCAGTGTCGAGTACTCCTGCTCGATGTTAATTCAGTATGGCACAAGCTTTAACTGAGTACTTACAACTCTTACAATACCGTGCTTGGGGACAAGTGCACGACCAATTTCAACAACACTGTGCTTGGCGACGAGTGCATGACCGACTCCAGAAGGCGATTGAAAACTGGAACATTTTCTGAAATAGCCTCCGATACAACTCTTCAAAATTAAACTCTAGATTGAACCGAAACTGTACTGGCTTGGCTAAGGGTAGTATAGGCTAGATGTGAAAGTGGAGCTCGTAGAAAATACTTTAAGGAATAGAAAAGAGAATAAGATTGGATGATTGATTGATTTGGAAATGTAAAAGTTCCTTTCTACTTATATTATTTTTATGAACCAAATTCGGGCAGAGTTTGGATGCAGAAATCTCGCATTTGAACGTTAGATGCAGATATGAATAGAATTCAAAAATAAGATGAAACTACACTGACCGAACTATGGTTGAGTTCTGGCCAAGTTCTGCTTGAGTTCTTACAGAACTGTTTTGGACCAAATTGTTAGATTTTGGGTTATTTTTGATTATGGACTTTGGATTAAAATTTGTGGATATGTAGGTTAGTGGACTGAGAATAGCTAAGCTAGTATTGATCCTGATCAATCTTACATATTTTTTCCTTAGACTCAAATAAAATAAAAATATAGAAGAAATATATAAAAATCTTGATCTTGATTCCATCGCTTTTGGTACTTGATGACGACGAGTTGTTTGTAGCTTGTAGGAGTAGTAGGCGCAGACTTTTTTACTTGAAACATGTAGCTCTATAAATATTTTTCGTATAGACTAAAGTTGACGTTGATTAACAAAATTAGGTATGATCATGAACAATGGGCCAACAAGAACCGCTTATGAACAACAGCAACAACAATCATCATCCTGATAGTTGACATTTTAGCCACTTGAGCATATGTGTCAACTTCACCAATCTCATGTTCTTGAGAAACCCTCCCGGCAACCAACTTAGCCTTAAACTCATCATCAGTTCCTCGGCCTTCTTCTTCTTCTTCTCAAAGTTTTGATAGGTTAAGCTCCTTCAGATAGATTAAGAAACACCCACTTATAATTGGATGGAATGGAGTCAATCTTACCATTGACTCACTCTCCCCAGAAGATCGCATCTCTGGTTTTCATCGCATCATCAACGAATATGTGATAGGTGATAAAGTCCTCTCTGAGGTCTTTCAGCCTTCTCACTCGCTTTGTTAACTTCTTACCAAATACTGGTTCAAGTGTTGTCTCATCAACGACAACAACATTTTAGACTATTTCTTCGTTGCAAGTTCTAGCTTCTTTGAAGCTAACGACATTCTCCAAACATCTGCGAGAATAATGTTTTTGTAAACTTGTCTTCAAATGATTCTACATCGCAAGACTCCATGATATCAATAGATCTTCGAACATATTCCAGAATTACAGTCTTCTTGGTTCTCGTCCTTGGCTTCTGAATCTTGACATCCAGAAGTTTTACGTACACCAGACACCCCTACACTTGAATGATATTCAAGTTAGGTCTAATCTTGAACCAATGTTTATAAAAAGTAAAGTCAGACATGGCGAACAATATTTTATTCAAAATAAATACAGCTGTAAGCACAGTCTACTATCAGAAGCATATTGGAAGATTCGTAGAATAGATATTATAATATCTAAGAGCGTCCTGATCTTCCTATCTAAAACTCTAGAGGATTGGAGAGACTACAGAGTAGTCATTTCATAGACAATTCTATGTTCATAGCAGAACGATGCGAATCCAAGAAAAGACACTCTCCGTTTGAACCACTTCTGAGTTGCTTGAGTTGTCAATCAGCTAGACATTCAGCTTCGCCCTTGAAGTCCCAGAACTTTTCGAACGCTTCATCTTTCGATATGTGTACATTGAGAAATCATCTACGAAGGTATTAATATACTTTAATCCGAACTCTGTAGAGAATTGATGAAAGTCAAGAATTTTGAGTATACGAACTCCTGAATATCTGTACTTTAGTATAATCGTCTAAGGAGCTTACTTAATCATTTAGATATATTTCGATATCTGACAATCTGTCCCATGCACAAAATTCATAATCCTCTACCCACTTACCCCCACATTATAGAGATAAGGTCTAGAGTAGACATCTTGAGTTTGCTATTACATAGTACATGTCCTGGTCCATTCGTCAGAACTTAACTAAGAAACTGCATCATCAGTAGAAGTCCGAACATTCTCTTGATACTGAACATCTATCCAAAGCATGTTCCTGGCCAAAAAACCAATATCTTGCCAGCATGAATGTCCATTTTCAAGTCCGTCTCGGATAATAGACTTCCTGAGATCATGTCATCAAAAATAACTGGTATGTGCTATACGTATACTAGTGTCAGCGACTTTTTGAAAGTCCAAAACTATGGTCCTGATCCCTAGATCTTCTAATAGAGACTTGTTCGCCTTTGAGACGTTCCTTAAAATAGGCTCGACCTTGGTGAACACCTCTTCACGTGGTTAGATGCACTAGTGTTCATCCATAAGTCAACAACCACGCTAGATCATTCAATATGTGTAAATATGGCAACCAAGTTAAGTAATCAAAACAACCAAGTTTAGCTTTATCTTACTATTTTGGTTCTGAATTGAATTTGTAAATATCCTTCAAATGACCCTCCAAGCCACAGCCATAACTAACTCCACCAAGATGAAGATGTCTTCATGTTGGGTTATTACACTCCTTGAGAATTTATGTGCTTATACAGTCAAAACCATGTGCATATTGGAGAAAAATATATGCGACAATCCATGCGCATCATCCGGGCAGACCCATACGTCTCACCTGAGTAGACCCATGCGTAAAAAGATCTTGATCTTCTTATCAACTGATTTGAGATGCTCCTTGAGAACCTCCTTATCCTTTCTAGCATAAATTGTTATCTATATGCACTATCTGTATATCCAATCTGCCATGTATTGTGCATTATCTTCCTTGGATTGTTTGGACCAACATAGATAAGGATGGGAGAACAGTTTGAATCACTCCACAGGAGAACCAAGAATAGATAGAATCACTCCATAGGAGGATCTAGATCGAAGAATAGACAGAAACATAAATCTCTCCACATGAGTTTGCTTCTCTGTTCTGAGTTCTTAGGACTATGGAGAATTTGGTCCAAAAGTACTGAAGCCACTATATGAACTACTAAAAAACTTTTGCTATAAACTGACAAAACAACTATCCATTCTTTCTTGCAATCACAGTTGCAGACAGACAAAACAGATTACAATTAGAAGACGAAAGAAGAAGAATATGTAATAATAAATTATTATTCTTGTTGGAGTGGTGAAGACCACCGTTGCTCAAAGTAACATTCGCCCACTGCGATCTGTCATGCCCAGATTCTAAAGAATCGATAGTCGTCCCCCGGGCATGATGTCCTAGGAGCCTAGGTTGCGCTCATACAAGACACGTTCATAAGGTTATCCGAAACACAACTGCAAAGAGAGTACGCAAAATATTTGACAAGATGTATATGGAAGGAAACTTCTGCTTTATTGATAATGAACATCATATTACCAACTCGATTGAAAAGGTGTCGTGTGGGCTTACAACTTGACCCAGATACAAAATGAACGTTGATGAGATAATCGTTTCATACATTTACATCCCTTTATACATAAGCAACAAAGCATTCTCTTAGACCTGGTATCATAGAGAGTTGATGTGACATGGGTCTTGATCGAAGTCTTCAAAAGCTTGGAGATTTGCCTTCGCACACTAGCAAGGCTTCAAAATGTTACAAACATCGCCTTTAGTTCCTTGGCATACTATCCTTGTTTCGAGCACCTGCGGAGAGAGAGGATCAGTACGTTGCACGTGTACTGGTGGGTGGCTATTATGTTCCGTGCTCTCATTTGGTTCAACAAATTATGTAATCAGGCATATATGTATTTGGTGAACTTTTATCTTAATCAATTCATGAAAGCATTTAAAAGGTACAATTAGCATAACGACGATAGATCTTACCCACGGTGGTGCGTGCCATTGCAGTATAAAGTTTACAATGTTCTTCCCTGTCATATTGATAATGATGAATACAATAGAGTGCATTTGTGAAGGTCACTGGCATGACAAGTCGTCCTGTACATATAGCTAGGTAAGACAGAGGTCCTTCAGTACGGGTAGCAAGCCCCGTTGAAAGTCATTGTATACCGTGGCATGCATCCAACATAGATGTCCGTGTTTCTTTCTAGGCCGAACCGGTCCCGTGGCCTCGGGATACCGTCCGAAGGAACAATCGCCCATGTGCACAAGTTTTATATGACCGCACGAAGCTAAACTAACTATTTAAGGCACGTTTCATGGTATCGTTGCCACATTCATTTAATCGATTTGATCTTTACTTAGCACGGTTCTATATAAGCCTGGTAGATGTAAGCACATTACAGTTCTATGATAGAGCAGTTTTATAGTGAGTGTACATGAGAACTCATGCAACAGTTTATTGTTTCATATTGAAGTTATCAATTTATTGGAGAAAAGAGAGTCGAGGGGATCGAGAAGGGTCAGCTACTCACCCTTGATTATTTGATTGAGGCGAAATACCGGTTGGTAGCGCATAGACGACGCCTATTCGATCGCCGGAAATCACATAAGCAACTGATCAGAATACTGCCTTATTCAATGAGTTCGATATAAAATATGAAGTTCGAAGAACACAAGTCATGAAAACCATCAAAAACATTCACGAAAACACATTCAGAAAACCCAAAGCCAAAAAAAGTACAACATAAAAAAGAGAGCAATAAGAGGTCCCTCTTCTTCGAAACTTAAGAAGAGAACCTACCACTAGGAAAATAAGGAAGAAAATATGTTCTTCATCTAAGATTCGAGTTCCCAGGTTGACTCTTCGACCAAATGATTTCTCTAGAGTACGCGGACGAGAGGGATCACTCTACTTTAGAGCAATTTATCTTTAGGATCCAAGACTTGGACTGGTTCCTCTAGATAAGATAAGTTTCCCTTCAGATTCAGCTGGCCAAAATCTACCACGTGGCTCAGATTGTACACATACTTCTGCAACTGAGAGCCTTGGAAGGCATTGTGTACATCTGATAGTGCTGGAGGTAATACAATTTGATAAGCTACTGGGATGACTCGCTTTAGTATCTCAAATAGGACCACAAATCTTGGGCTCAACTTGACTTTAGCTCCAAACCTGGTGACTCCTCACATAGGCGTTACTTTTAGAAATACGTAATCGCCTTTCAGTAACTCAAGGGGTCGTTAATTGGTGTATGCGTAGCTCTTCTGTCGACTCTGTGCAATCTTTAGTCTTTCCTGAATGAGCCAGACTTTCTACACGATCTGTTCCACCAGTTCTGGGCCAAGAATATGCCGCTCTCCTACTCCATCATAGCAAATGGATGATATGCCCTTACGCCGGTATAAAACTTCATACAACAACATATGGATGCTGGACTGGTAGCTATTATTGTATACAAATTCTACGAGCGGTAGATAAACGTCCCAACTTGACTTCAAGTCAATTTCACAGAGCCGTAACATGTCTTCGAGAATTTGATTCACACGTTTTGTTTGGCCGTCAGTCTGAGGATGGTAAGCACTGCTAAAGTTTAACTTAGTCCTCATAGCCGACTGAAGGCTACCCAAAAGTGCGACAGAAATTGTCTATCCCGATCTGAGACAATGTGTCACTACCACTTTTTTAGATTTAGGTTATTTTCGACCAAATTAAAATTTTCCTATTTGTGTGCCACTAGCATGATATTTAACCCAAATTATTAAATTAGAAATTCCTGTTTAAGTTGGACCCTAGTCATGGTTATTTATGGTACAAGCATTAATTAGAGCCAAATCACTTAGTCCCCTTAAAAACCTTCATAATACTAATTGTCATAAAGAGTTTAGGGCTTCGCTAAACTTTATTTAAACCCCACAAACCATTACATGGCAGGCACCATATCAACCTAGGGTTTTCCACTCATTTCTTTCATTCCATACTCTCCCAAACCTTCTTCCCACTTTTTTCTTTGGTGTGCTAAGGACTTAGGGAGATCAAGGAGGCTTAGTGGAGTCTCTAGCAAGGTTTTGGGAGCTACTTCTTCCTTCTTCTTCCCTGAATTCGTGGGTATTTGTATAGGCTCCATTCTACATAGGTATATCACTCTATTCTATCTTTTCCATAGTCAAATTTTATGTATACATGTAGAAGACCCCTCTAATGGCTAGATCAAAAATTTTAGGTGGTGAAATAGGTGTTAGAGGACTCATCCTAATAGTTCCATATTTTAGAATGGTGACATTTGGGTAGTTACGGGATTGTGACCAACAAGTGTTTGATACAAGT
Organism: Iris pallida; assembly: GCA_029216955.1. Lineage (NCBI taxonomy): Eukaryota > Viridiplantae > Streptophyta > Magnoliopsida > Asparagales > Iridaceae > Iris > Iris pallida. Next base: position 14,621,688 of record JANAVB010004998.1, on the reverse strand, counting down.
CCTCAAAGGGATTTTGTATCATATTTTGCTATAGTACTTGGTTGTCCATGTGTCCTAACTATGATATCGAAGGTTGTGTCATGACACGGGAGGATACGCTTGGCCAAATGGACAAATATATACTTCTAATGTGTCTTTAAATGTGCTCAATACCATAACATTGGCCATTGACACATTGAAGTTGGGGTTTGTGGATGGTGAGGTGTATTCACATGTCATTGAGCCTTTTGTATCATCATTATGGCACATGTACCAATGTATTATAGGTGTTATAAGAAATGTGCATGATATTCATCTTGTGGCATAGATTATGTAGTATATGATATATAAAATGGTACATGTATAAAGATGTATGCCTATAAGTATACTAGTGGGAATTATATATATATATATATATATATATATATATATATATATATATATATATATATATATATATATATATATATATATATATATATATATATATATATAAGTATATTAGATATGGAGATTATGAATATATGTACATATGTAATTTGGTTATATATATTGCATATATATATATATATATATATATATATATATATATATATATATATATATATGGAAAAAAAAATATATATATATATATATATATGGCTGTTAGTGCTTCGAACTTCCTGTTGGAGCATTCCTGTGTGTTTTTTGCCTTTGACGGGTAAATATGGGTTGGGAATAACTGTCCCAATATTCATGTGTATGTATATATTGTTGGCCCATTGGTTAATGATCACACCTGATTTTAATAATCAATGTCCATTTTGGTCGATACTCAAAGTATACAAACTGCTACAAGATTATAGGTTTCAAGTAAGAAGAACGTCTGCATCGTCTGCATCTACGTCTTATTGCATCTATGCCCTACCGCTTCAAAGTATAGACATCACGTCGTCATCAAGAAAAAAAAGGCACTATAATTAGATCAAGATTTTTTATATTTTATTCTGTATTTTTTACATTTATTGAGTCTAGGAATAAATATGTAAGGTTGACCGAGATTGGTACTGGCTTAGGTTTTTATCAGTCCACAAACAAAAATAAGCCTATCTATCCAAATCAAAAAGTCCACACATCCAAAAAGGCCAAAACCCAACATTTTTGATCCAAAAGTTCTGACCTAACATAGACAGAACTCGGACAGAACTCGGCCCGATTCGGCCAGGTCAGTTTCAAAATTTGTTTGGACTTCTACCATATTTGCCTACAACGTTCGAATACGAGATTTCTGCATCCGAACTTAGCCCGAACTCTGCCCGAATTCGGTCTGCAAAAATACTATAAATGGAGATAAATTTCTACTATTTTAAATCACTCATTCATTCTTTTCTCTATCTATTTTAAAGTGTTTACTACGAGCTAAAGCTTTCAAATCAAGCCTATACCACTCTTAGCCAAAGCCAGTATAGTTCTGCTCAATCTAGAGTTTTGGTATTGAAGAGTTGTATCAGAGACTGCTTCAAAAAATGTTCTAGTTTTCAAAATTATCTTCTAGAGTCGATTTTGCGTGGTGTTGTAAGCGACTATAAGCTCTCAATTAACTTGTGCCATAGTAGATTAACATCAAGCAAGAGTACTTAAGACTGTACTAGTCCTCTCAGAAAAAAATTAGTATACATCGTTGTGTTACTGTGTTTGATTTCTTGACTCTTACTTTATCGTATTTTATTTATCGTCTTTTATCTGCCATAATATATTGCTGCTTAACTTTTTAATTGGTGATATTTTTTGCTGACACGCACACACTCTATTCACCCTTCTAGAGGTGCTCAACGATCCTATAATTAGTATCAGAGCAGGTTATACATATACATAACCATCTAGAGTATATGTACATAAAGCAGCCGTTACATTGATATTCAACGGTTAAAGGGCAATCCATAAATAGACCCCCACTATTTGATAGAACAAATTATACCTACTGAAAAATATGAACGAGTTTCTTTCTAAAGTCATAGGCCTCGATCTTTGGTCGATATTTATAGACGGTTACAAGAAATCTCCTAGAACAGCGGTTAATGGTGTAGTAGTAGACAAGCCACATGATAAATATACGGAGCATGATAAGACATATGCTAGTCTAGATGCACGAGCCATCAATGCACTATTCTATGCAATTGACGAAACCGAGTTCGAGGTAATTCTTGAAGGAACTTCCCAAGTGAAGAAATCTAAAATCAGTAGACTAACACAGGAATATGAGTCTTTTAAGATGAAACTCGATGAGTCAATTACACAGATGTCAACTCATTTTCTCGATATTACTAATCATTTACAGTCTCTTAGTAAGGATTACAGTAATCACGAGAAGATCATGAAGGTTCTGCGGGCTCTAACAAAGAACTGGAACCCGAAGGCCACCGTGATTATTGAAGGAAACGACCTCACCACAATGACATTAGAGACACGAATAGGCAAGCTTATGACCCATGAGCTGGACTTACAAGAATTTGAAGAAACAACTCCCAAAGAGAAATCAATTGCCTTTAAAGCTCAAGCCAGATGAGTCTCATGCAATAACTCTGACGAAAAAGATTCTGATGATGATGAACAGGCCGTGCTGGTCAAATATTTCAAAAAGTTTTTAAAATTTGAGAGATCAAACTAAAAAAAAGGACATCCATGAAAGTAAAAAGAAGAAATAATCTGTTTCGGATGTAAGAAATCAGGGCATATAAAGAAGGATTGTCCACTGTCAAAGAAAAATAATCTATATGACCGATCAAGATCGAGCAGAAAAGCTACAACAGCTCAAAAGTATGCTAACACAAGTGTCTAGTATGAGGCCAGTGAATCAGATGAGGAGGACAGACCCTGAAGCAATGCAAATGTTTGTCTGATGGCTTTCGATAAGGTATCTAAAAATCCTCTGTATGATTATTTTACTTTCGATAAATTAGAAAATGCCTTTAGCGAACTACTTAAAGAACACATAAATGTACTGGACAAGTACAAGCAATCTCACAAAGAGATTAAGCTATACACAACCGAAGTAGCTAGACTGTCTAATCTTATTGAAGACATTAAAGAGACATGTATTACCAGTAACATGGAAGAGATAGCCAAGCTTAAAGTGGACTTGTCACACCCCAGTACCGAAATACGGGGACGGACTAGGCCAGCTACTCCATATGAGGTACGTAACGTCATACGGCGATCGTGGCTGTCGAGAGACTAGGGGGTACATGCTACAATCAAGTCTCCTATGGTCCCACAGAGTTCTATGTCTCAATCAATCAAGTCAAATCAGCAATTAAATGAACATTAAAGATAAAGCAGTAAGGCGTCCCTGACGCTTCATCAAAATGATCATGAGAGATTAGCTTTATAACTTAGCTATCTCAGAGAGTCAGGAGTACAAAATTATACACAGCTGCAGTCTGTTTAATTACAATTATGTACTGACACAAAATATCAAGTAATCCGGCTAACAGGTGCCGGTGGCTAAATGCCGCAAAAGTATAAGCAGGAGTGGTGGAGAAGAAACCCACTCGAGTCCCCGAACCGCCATGCTCCTAGTATGCACCATGGATGTCAGGGAGGAAGATCGTGTCCTCTGGCTCTGCTACAGAATCTGGCCAAACAAAACCAGCGGGGTCAGCCCCGAATAGCAAGTACCGCCAAAGGGGCACAAGAGTTAAGATTAAAAACCCAACTAATAGAATGACTGATAATAGTAATACTTATGCTACTATTATAGGGTAGCGCAACATCCTCGAACCCATATGGCACCCTTACAACCAAACAAGGACAAAAGGTGCCGTATGGAGTCGGGACGTGTCGTACTCTATAACTTTCACATAAGTTAAAAAGGTATAAACCATAAAATCTCCTGATCGTGACTTCGGTCGATAGCCTATCGCAGCACAATAACCAACCCAACAATCAAACAAGAATATGGGTTGGATCATGTACCATGATAGACCATGTTCCTCAGTCATTCACAGAAGTAGCACTTCACAACCAGAATAAGTCTTCCGTTCATAACTTCGGTCCACAGCCTGTCATAGTACGATAACCAACCCAACAATCAAACAAGAACATGGGTTGGATCACGTACCATGACAGTCCGCTTACCTCAGTTATTCACGGAAGGTAAATAGGAAACATGCAAGTCGTTTTCACGGCCAATCAAGTCTACAAGTTTTTAGTGGAACGAGGTTATCCTCGCGTCATATTATTAGAAAATCTTCAGATCGCATCTTTCCAGCAAGGCTAGCCAACCCAGGGGTTCGCGTAGACAGGTGTCATGGAGCACAGGTCCCTCGTGAGGCCACCTTGCCAAGGCATGTAATATATAGCAGGAATTAATCGGATACAGTCATCCACTCGTTGCGGATGACACAGTATCCGTGGAGACCAGCCGGCGTGCCAAGACAATATCTCAGGGCGACTGGTGTAACACGATCTCGGGACTCTGCCCTCCCCATGCATCTAGTATATTCAGTTGCCTAGTTTAACCCTAGGTGAAATCTTGGACTCTCATGCTGTGGCCTGCATGATTGTCCTCCTAAAGTCGTACTTTAGTATGAGTACCCTAAGTAAGGATCCATGTCAATCAGTATGTCAACATGTGCTACCCTCCTTAGTGTAATGCATCATTGCAAATACGCCACGTGGAGTTACGAGTCATTTGTCGAGCATGAACAAGAACTGGGACATTCAGGTACATGTATCAGGTAGGGACACTTTGTTCTCCGGGGTCACATCAGTGCTCATATCATGCTCGGGACAAAAGGCGTAAGAATATAAAATAGGCATATAATATCTAATAAAATATCAAAAGCATACGCACAACAAGACAGCGTGGGTGAAAAGTCACGCAAGCTTACACAAGGCAGCGTGAAAAGTCACGCAGGCTCAAGGGAAAGAGCAGCGTAAAAAGTCACGCAAGCTCAAGGGAAAGAGCTGTGTGAAAAGTCACGCAAGCTCAAGGGAAAGAGCAGCGTAAAAAGTCACGCAAGCTCAAGGGAAAGAGCTATATGAAAAGTCACGCAAGCTCAAGGAAAAGAGCTGTGTGAAAAGTCACGCAAGCTCAAGGGAAAGAGCTGTGTGAAAAGTCACGCAAGCTCAAGGGAAAGAGCTGTGTGAAAAGTCACGCAAGCTCAAGGGAAAGAGCTGTGTGAAAAGTCACGCAAGCTCAAGGGAGACACGCTTCCAACAGGAAACGTACCTAAGTCTGCGTACGCAGCGCTAAAGAGCGCGCGTAGCTCAGTGTGCGTGAGCTAAAAAGCTCTGCACACTGCTCACTGTCTTCTCCAAACAGCAAGAACACTATGGCAGAACCCAAAACTTCAAAAACAACATAACTTGGTCATCCGAACTCCAAATCCGGATTTCCAAAGTTCCAACTTGGGTGAAATGGAATTCTCTTCCACATGGAAGTATCAAAAACCCATAAAATCCAACTAAAGTAGATCAAACCATGCAAAATCCGAAAATGATTAAAACTTAGATCTACAAAAATCAAAGCTTCAAAATAGAAATTTCCAAGTTCTAAACTAGTATAGATTGAGGAGAAGAACATGTTTTGGCAAATAGTTTTGTAAGAATCATTAACAAAATAATGGATCCTTCTCTTGAGCAAGTTGGTACTTGCCTTGATTGGTGGAGGAAGTAAATGAGAAGAAGTAAATTAGAGGAGAGAGAAGGAGATGAGTTATATATATAGAATTCTTGGACCCATGGGTTCATGATGAACCAAAGGGTTCATGATGACCCATTGGTGAACCAAGAATAGGTTACCCAAATGAGCCAAAACTGTAGGCCCAAATGCAGAAAATATATTAGGAAATAATATTTTGTCAAATATTTTTGAGAAAATGCATGAAGAAATACTGCATAATAAATATCGTATAAATTCAAGGTAAATACAATTTATGGGTTTACGTATTAAAATACGTATTCCAGGATTGGGGAGTGACATCTCTACCCTTCTTAGAAAAATTCTGTCCTCGGAATTCCAGCCAAGACAGGATAGTGAAATCAAGGCAAGTAAGGCACAATCATATATATATATAAGTTAACTATCATAGCAGTTATTATCATACATCACAAAGTGCAAAATAAGCAGGTGCAGAAAAGCATGGAATCGTGTCAATAAGGTGCATAAATATACCTTATTAGTCAAACAAATACGGATAACGAGATCTGATCTCGTCCTCGCGCTCCCAGGTTGACTCTCCCGAAGAGTGATGGTTCCAAGAAACACGGACAAGGCTTATCGTCCGATTCTTGAGTACCTTCTCTCGCCGGTCCAAATAGATACGGGTTGTTCCTCGTAAGTTAGGTCGGTACCAACGACTAACTCAGAATGATCGAGGACGTGACTCGGATTCGGGACATACCCACGTAATTGGGACACATGAAACACATCATGTATGCCAGTTAACGAAGGCGGAAGGGCAAGTCGATAAGCCACATCGCCTACCCGAGCGAGAATCTTGAAAGGACCAACGTATCTTGGACTAAGCTTTCCCTGGGTTCCAAATCTGATGATACCCCGAGTAGGCGAAATCCGCAGAAACACTTGGTCGCCAACTCTAAACTCTAGAGGCCTACGATGCTGATCTGCCCAATGACGATGTCGGTCCTGTGCAACTCGAAGGCGCTCTCTGACTAACTTAACTATCTCCACAGTCTGCGTGATCATCTCCGGCCCCAACAACTTCCGTTCTCCGACGTCGTCCCATGCCAAAGGGGACCTGCACTTCCTTCCGTACAATGCTTCGAACGGGGCCATCTGAATACTAGCCTGATAGCTGTTGTTATAGGAGAACTCCACTAGATGGAGGTGATCCTCCCAAGATCCGCCAAAATCTAAGGTACACGCCCGTAGCATATCTTCTAACGTCTGAATAGTTCTTTCTGATTGCCCGTCGGTTTGTGGATGATAAGCAGTACTGAATTCTTAACTTGGTTCCCAAACTTTGGTGCAAGCTCTGCCAAAAATGGGAAGTAAACCGCGTATCCCGATCTGATACTATACTAACAGGCCGTGCTGGTCAAATATTTCAAAAAGTTTTTAAAATTTGAGAGATCAAACTAAAAAAAGGACATCCATGAAAGTAAAAAGAAGAAATAATCTGTTTCGGATGTAAGAAATCAGGGCATATAAAGAAGGATTGTCCACTGTCAAAGAAAAATAATCTATATGACCGATCAAGATCGAGCAGAAAAGCTACAACAGCTCAAAAGTATGCTAACACAAGTGTCTAGTGTGAGGCCAGTGAATCAGATGAGGAGGACAGACCCTGAAGCAATGCAAATGTTTGTCTGATGGCTTTCGATAAGGTATCTAAAAATCCTCTGTATGATTATTTTACTTTCGATAAATTAGAAAATGCCTTTAGCGAACTACTTAAAGAACACATAAATGTACTGGACAAGTACAAGCAATCTCACAAAGAGATTAAGCTATACACAACCGAAGTAGCTAGACTGTCTAATCTTATTGAAGACATTAAAGAGACATGTATTACCAGTAACATGGAAGAGATAGCCAAGCTTAAAGTGGACTTGTCACGCCCCAGTACCGAAATACGGGGACGGACTAGGCCAGCTACTCCATATGAGGTACGTAACGTCATACGGCGATCGTGGCTGTCGAGAGACTAGGGGGTACATGCTACAATCAAGTCTCCTATGGTCCCACAGAGTTCTATGTCTCAATCAATCAAGTCAAATCAGCAATTAAATGAACATTAAAGATAAAGCAGTAAGGCGTCCCTGACGCTTCATCAAAATGATCATGAGAGACTAGCTTTATAACTTAGCTATCTCAGAGAGTCAGGAGTACAAAATTATACACAGCTGTAGTCTATTTAATTACAATTATGTACTGACACAAAATATCAAGTAATCCGGCTAACAGGTGCCGGTGGCTAAATGCCGCAAAAGTATAAGCAGGAGTGGTGGAGAAGAAACCCACTCGAGTCTCCAAACCGCCATGCTCCTAGTATGCACCATGGATGTCAGGGAGGAAGATCGTGTCCTCTGGCTCTGCTACAGAATCTGGCCAAACAAAACCAGCAGGGTCAGCCCCGAATAGCAAGTACCGCCAAAGGGGCACAAGAGTTAAGATTAAAAATCCAACTAATAGAATGACTGATAATAGTAATACTTATGCTACTATTATAGGGTAGCGCAACATCCTCGAACCCATATGGCACCCTTACAACCAAACAAGGACAAAAGGTGCCGTATGGAGTCGGGACGTGTCGTACTCTATAACTTTCACATAAGTTAAAAAGGTATAAACCATAAAATCTCCTGATCGTGACTTCGGTCGATAGCCTATCGCAGTACAATAACCAACCCAACAATCAAACAAGAACATGGGTTGGATCATGTACCATGATAGACCATGTTCCTCAGTCATTCACAGAAGTAGCACTTCACAACCAGAATAAGTCTTCCGTTCATAACTTCGGTCCACAGCCTGTCATAGTACGATAACCAACCCAACAATCAAACAAGAACATGGGTTGGATCACGCACCATGACAGTCCGCTTCCCTCAGTTATTCACGGAAGGTAAATAGGAAACATGTAAGTCGTTTTCACGGCCAATCAAGTCTACGAGTTTCTAGTGGAACGAGGTTATCCTCGCGTCATATTATTAGAAAATCCTCAGATCGTATCTTTCCAGCAAGACTAGCCAACCCAGGGGTTCGCGTAGATAGGTGTCATGGAGCACAGGTCCCTTGTGAGGCCACCTTGCCAAGACATGTAATATATAGCAGGAATTAATCGGATACAGTCATCCACTCGTTGCGGATGACACAGTATCCGTGGAGACCAGCCGGCGCACCAAGACAATATCTCAGGGCGACTGGTGTAACACGATCTCGGGACTCTGCCCTCCCCATGCATCTAGTATATTCAGTTGCCTAGTTTAACCCTAGGTGAAATCTTGGACTCTCATGCTGTGGCCTATATGATTGTCCTCCTAAAGTCGTACTTTAGTACGAGTATCCTAAGTGAGGATCCATGTCAATCAGTATGTCAACATGTACTACCCTCCTTAGTGTAATGCATCATTGCAAATATGCCACGTGGAGTTACGAGTCATTTGTCGAGCATGAACAAGAACTGGGACATTCAGGTACATGTATCAGGTAGGGACACTTTGTTCTCCGGGGTCACATCAGTGCTCATATCATGCTCGGGACAAAAGGCGTAAGGATATAAAATGGGCATATAATATCTAATAAAATATCAAAAGCATACGCACAACAAGACAGCGTGGGTGAAAAGTCACGCAAGCTTACACAAGGCAGCGTGAAAAGTCACGCAGGCTCAAGGAAAAGAGCAGCGTAAAAAGTCACGCAAGCTCAAGGGAAAGAGCTGTGTGAAAAGTCACGCAAGCTCAAGGGAAAGAGCAGCGTAAAAAGTCACGCAAGCTCAAGGGAAAGAGCTGTGTGAAAAGTCACGCAAGCTCAAGAGAAAGAGCTGTGTGAAAAGTCACGCAAGCTCAAGGGAAAGAGCTGTGTGAAAAGTCACGCAAGCTCAAGGGAAAGAGCTGTGTGAAAAGTCACGCAAGCTCAAGGGAAAGAGCTGTATGAAAAGTTACGCAAGCTCAAGGGAGACACGCTTCCAACAGGAAACGTACCTAAGTCTGCGTACGCAGCGCTAAAGAGCGCGCGTAGCTCAGTGTGCGTGAGCTAAGAAGCTCTGCACACTGCTCACTGTCTTCTCCAAACAGCAAGAACACTATGGCAGAACCCAAAACTTCAAAAACAACATAACTTGGTCATCCGAACTCCAAATCTAGATTTCCAAAGTTCCAACTTGGGTGAAATGGAATTCTCTTCCACATGGAAGCATCAAAAACCCATAAAATCCAACTAAAGTAGATCAAACCATGCAAAATCCAAAAATGATTAAAACTTAGATCTACAAAAATCAAAGCTTCAAAATAGAAATTTCCAAGTTCTAAACTAGTATAGATTGAGGAGAAGAACATGTTTTGGCAAATAGTTTTGTAAGAATCATTAACAAAATAATGGATCCTTCTCTTGAGCAAGTTGGTACTTGCCTTGGTTGGTGGAGGAAGTAAATGAGAATAAGTAAATTAGAGGAGAGAGAAGGAGATGAGTTATATATATAGAATTCTTGGACCCATGGGTTCATGATGAACCAAAGGGTTCATGATGACCCATTGGTGAACCAAGAATAGGTTACCCAAATGAGCCAAAACTGTAGGCCCAAATGCAGAAAATATATTAGGAAATAATATTTTGTCAAATATTTTTGGGAAAATGCATGAAGAAATACTGCATAATAAATATCGTATAAATTCAAGGTAAATACAATTTATGGGTTTACGTATTAAAATACGTATTCCAGGATTGGGGAGTGACAGGACTATCATGAGACTATCCTTACTATAAAAAAGAAAGAAAAGACTATGTCAAGGTGCAAGAACTTTATGACATAGAGAAGAAGAGACACTTAGATCTGAGCAAAGACTCAGATTTGACCCCCAAATATGAGGAGCCTTGTGCGATCTCTAAAAAGTTAGAGATCAAATTAGGTAAACAGGTCATCCCTATTACATGGCCTAGGGTTAGTCCTTGTTTGTAAGAACAAAATTTCTTTCGTTATAAACTTAGAAAAGAGTACAAAAGTATAATTGATTTTTGGAGAAGTACAACTATAGGAATCTGATCAGAAGACGATCACTTTATCCCTTGGACGATGTGATATCGAAGACACGAGCCTCTGGAGGATGCAACAGCACTTTAGCAGAAGATTATGATCACCCTTGATGCTTTGAGATTGATTTGAAACTCTATTTATAGAGTTCTTGAAATAACTGTTTAGCAGTTATTCTGGGTTACGCGCACTTCAGGTTACGCACCTCATGTTCACTTGCGCGATCGGTTGCACTAATTGTTGAGGACACATGGCATTGTTTGATTGCGTGGTCGTGAGCAGTGTAGTGGACACGTTCTGTGAAGTTAGTGGCTTGCGCGCCATGTCACTCTGTTCTGAATACTGTTTGATTACCTTGTGCGAGCTTCAACAGGTTACGCGTGGCACAATATAGCAACTTGCGTGAGCGGTTGTACCAACTGCTGTAGATGCGTGGCATCGTTGATTGAGATATGCATGGTCGTGGGCAATGTAGTGGGCACGCTCTGCGAAGTTGGTGGCTTGCGCGCCATGTCATCCTATTTTAAAATAAAAGTTGATCAAGTAGCGCCCACTAGTCAGGCTGCACATAGGCGCAACTCAACAACTGGCGCCTTTGACTAGGTCTTCCGTACTGTACTGATTAATTCTTGCACCACTCAATGACTTGCACGAACCAGCTGTCAGCATTAATTACATGCTGACAAAATCTTCTCAAGTGCCGTATTGTGCAGGATTCGAATAAATTTTCCTTAATCTCTATGCTGTCAGTTGTCAGATAATGATGATGCCGTTACAACTTCTCGAGGAAGTGCTCCACGTGGCGCTTGTGCAGCCTGACTCCGGTGTAACCAGATGTTGGCGCAACTTGATGTTTTGGCGCGATGTAATGATTTGGTTCCATTTGATGATCGAACACTTTAATAGGTGGCGCAGCTTGATTTTTAGCCTCTACAAGAGCCCCTTCAAAGTTTTCGAAACTTGAAAATATTTCAAAGTTTTGGAATACTTTGAATTATACTAGTTTTGTTTGGATTGTGCCAGTTTCCTGTCTGAGTTACGCCAGTCAACTCGATCCCGCTTCTTCAGCGTAGATTGCGTAACCATTTTGGGCTATAAATAGCCGTACATTTTGGGTCTTTCATTTTTCACATCATTTAGGATAATTCGAGCGAAACCCTATCTTCTTCTTATTGTCACGACCCTCACCCGCTTTTCGGATGCGAGACGTGTCCAAGCCAGCCTACGCCGTAGAGTCGGCGGTAGAACGCTGTCACAACCATGATGCTCAAAATCACAAAATAACAACTTTATTGCTCATTCACAATTCTAAATTTATTACAACATTTACAACATTTATATTTGAAAGAAAATACAATGTTTCACAAAATAGAAAAGACAGCTAGTTCAACTATCTAGGTTGACCTCAGCATACCCATGCCTTTATAATGCTATAGTGATCACGGCTAAACCTGAAAAATGTTGGTTTCCAGTCTGGAATGGAACGAGTACATTCTCACAACAGATTGAATAAATGACAAAATCCACAAATTTGTAATAATACCGAGATACATAATAAGGGATAAACATGGAATCATGGTAGGAGTCATACGAGTAAAAGCAAGAAGACATGGTACACAAGACAAGCAATGGCAAAAAACTATAATGTAACAAGACTATATCTAACAAGTGATTTGAAATACACTTTCGACATGTAAACGGCTAAGGAGTAAATTCGGCACCCTGTACGTGTCGTGTGCAGCTGCTATTATTTAAGAATAGGCTTATGGGATATTTCTGGGTATGTTTACATGTCTACTAAAGTACTTTCCCGTCCGGCTAGTACCCATGGATTCAAACAGGTCACGAATACGAAAATATGTTGGTCACGAACAACATGCAAGAATCCATAACTACTATCTCGTGTGACAAACGTGTCAAGAATCAACGT